>CABHPQ010156649.1:28604-51104 GCA_902168405.1 Peromyscus aztecus | reverse complement strand
ATTTGAGCTGAGGACATCCTGAGATGCTGGGTGGGTAGCTGTGTCTGTAGATTTATAATCTAGTTGAAGAAGTGTGGGCTGGGAACACATATTTAAAAGTACAGAGGACAAATTTGTAACTAAAATCAAAAAGCTGAATGAATAACATCCTTGAAATGAGTGTAGACTGAGAGGAGTATATTAGGTTTCAAGGGTCTCTAGAACTAGAAAGCTGAATGGGACATAAGGAAAACAGTCAACAGAACCAACTGAGAATCAGTCAGGTGAGACACAGGCCAAGATGATGATAGGCTGTGATAAACATGGGGAGAGTTTCACCTGCAGGCGAGAGAAAAGAGTTCTCCTTAGAGAACGGTGTGATGAGGGTTCAAAGTTCTCTCCTATCAATATAAAACAAAGCCTTGACTTTCTGGTGGTTGCTATTCTATAAAATTTATTTTTTTTTGCATTGCTTTTTACCCATAATGCTGTGGTGACTAGAGGCAATTTAATGACTGGTAATATAAAGAATTCTTTGATAAAACTTTCAGTTTGTTTCAGAAGTATTAAAAACCAATGAACAAAGCAAAAGTAGAGTTCTTACATGGTCAATGGTTCGCAGTACTTTGTTAGTACAAAGTATACAAGCTTCCTGTGGATTGATAAGGAAGGTCCCTACTAACAAGGCTCATCTCAGAAGTCAGGGATGTTATCTGTCTAGTTAAGGCTTCATTGTTGGGGAGGCCATGATGTATTCATAGTGCCCTCTTGACACTGTGATGTGTGAGAAAGCAGACTACTTAGATTGTAATTATCTGCAGTAAATAGAACCCTCAACAGATGACAAAACTAGATACAGTCCATTTACAGCTGCTTTGAGTTTAATCCATTATAGTTGAACTATTCAACTATTTCATGAGATTTTCATCCAGAAGCTTACAATTCAAAGATTGTTCTCAAATAGTAAGCTGGTTAGAGTTTGTTTATTTATTTATTTGTCATCTTGATTATCTGGGAAAAGGGAACCTTAATTGAGAAAATGTTTATATTAGATTTGCTTTTAGGAAAGTCTGTGGGAACATTTTCTTTTCTTAATTTTACTTTTATGTATATAAGTATTTTGCTTGCATGCACATCTGTGCACCATGTGCGTGTCTAGTGCTCTGGGAGGTAAAAAAAAAAAAAAAAAAAAAGAGTATCCGATCCCCTGGAACAGTTGGTTGTGCAGTCCCATGTGGACACTGGGAATTGAATCAGGGTCTTCTGGAAGAGCAGCCAGTGCTCTTAACCGCTGAACCATCTCTTTAGCCCCTAGAAATTAGTTTTGATTTCATTTCTTTTTTGAGACAAGGTCTCACTATGTAGCCCAGGCTGGTTTGGAACTCAGATATGAAGACAAGGATATTCTCAAACTCACAGAGACTCACCTCCCTCTGTTTACCAAGTACTGAGATTAAAGGCATATGCCATCTTTCCTGATCTATATTTTCTTGATTAATGACTAATGCAGGAAGGCCTCGCCCACTATGGGTAATGCCACCCTTGGAAAGGTAATCCTGGGTTGTATAAAAAAGCAAAAATGAGTCAACCTAGGAGAACAAGACAGTAAACAGTGCTCCCCACAGTCTCGGCTTCAGTTCCTTCCTCCAGGTTCCTTCCTTGAGTTCCTGCCTTGGCTTCCCTTAGTCATGGACTATGATCTTTGAGGCAAATAAATCCTTTCCTTCCCACGTTGCTTTTGGTCATGGTGTTTACTACACCAATAGAAAGCTAACTAGGACACATAGGGATCTGGTACTGACAGTGTCTCTTTAAAATGTAGATACATATTCAGTTCTTGTGGAACAGGTCCAAGCATTCTGCATTTCTATCCACTTCCCAGGTGATGCCAGGTGAGCTCTGCATCCAGGCTTGTCCAAACTTATAGTGGTATTTTATTTGTACTGAAATGTGATTTTATTTGTATGTTAATAAATAAAGTTGCCTAGGGGTCAGAGCTATTAGCGAGCCATAGTGAAAGCCGGTTGTGGTAGTGCACGCCCGGTAGGATTTGCTGAAGGAGGTGCATGCTTTAATCCCAGCACTTGGTAGGCAGAACTAGGTAGATCTCTATGTGTTCAAAGATACAGCCAGCACTGGAGACACACGCTCCAATGTATGTCTGGAGGTCTGTACAGACAGGCAGTGACGAGGCAGTCATGTGGTTGGGTTTACAACCAATGAGAAGGCAGAACAGAAACTCTATTTAAAGACAGACAGGAAGTAGCTCTCTTTCGGAGAGGTCTCTTGGCTGAAGAGGCTAGCTGCAGCAGGCAGGTAAGGCTCTTAGCTCTGACCTCTTGGACTTTTATCTTTACATTGGCTCTGTGTTTCTTATTTAATAAGACAGTTGGTTATATCTACACAAACTTGCCTACTTGACTACACAAATGGAGGAAGAAGAAGCGTGAGAATTCATGGCAGGAAGAAGAAAGAGGGTACTGCAGGGATGCTGAACTTTAAGACACATTAATCTATAAGCAACAAGTGGTCCAGTTGATGTGCTGGGCTCTGAACCACTAGATTCAC
Organism: Peromyscus aztecus; assembly: GCA_902168405.1. Lineage (NCBI taxonomy): Eukaryota > Metazoa > Chordata > Mammalia > Rodentia > Cricetidae > Peromyscus > Peromyscus aztecus. The sequence goes on along the minus strand of CABHPQ010156649.1, from coordinate 48,557 downwards.
AATTCTACATGGGGGACTCAATGTAAGATCTATGCTTTTTACACACATGGATATGGTTATTGTGAAATTCTCAGATTCCCTCACTGACTCTAAAATTCTATAATTTGATAAGCAAGTAAATAAAGGGAATTTAAAAAATATTGTCAAAATCAAAAATTTCCTTGAATTTTCAAAGGATCAGCCGGCATTTGCTTCTCAAGCTGGGGTAGTTAGGATCAGCAGCACATGGGTGCTTCACAGAAACACAGTCTTCAGAATGAATCCCAGGAAAAATGAACCAGGAGCTGTATTTAACAAAAGCCTGGTGTCTGCTCCCTGAGATCAGACTGTGAGTTTCAAGCACCTGGAAAACCCCCCACAGAGTACTGTAGGCCTCAAAAGTAATGTGGTAAACTTAAGGTAGCACAAGTGATCATCAGCTGTGCTTGTCACCTGTTGATGGTTCTACTTACTATGGACCGTTAAAGCCTAATGAATGAACATCTGTCCAATGAAACTGAAGGTTAAGGAAAAGCACTCAAAAGGAAAGTATCTGCTTAGCGCTCTTCTTCTATAGAGTAAGACATCATACTACTTACAATACAATATCATCCAGCTCTACCTCGAGCCTCCTTCCAGTGCTACTTGTTTGATGAAAGGCTTCACACTTTAGTGAAAGTGATATAGAACACTAAAAATCCATTTAAAAAATTTGGAATTTTAGAACTGACTTTACTCTAAAAGTACAATTTCCTTGTTTTTTTTTTAATACCCTTTTTAGTATTCATTCTCTGTGCTATGAATACTATTATCTTTCTGAAACAAAGGTACAATCATGGTTTTCTCTGGTTAGAAGCATCTATGAGGACTCCTTGCTAGGAAGGGGAAAGTTTAAACTCCAATAAAGAAGTTTCTATAAAATTTACTTCTAGCCAGGCAGTGGTGGCACACACCTTTAATCCCAGCACTCAGGAGGCAGAGGCAGGCGAATCTCTGTGAGTTCGAGGCCAGCCTGGTGTCCAAAGCAACTTCCAGGAAAGGCGCAAAGCTACACAGAGAAACCCTGTCTCGAAAAAAAAAATTACTTCTAATAATTCAAGCTTCAATTCCTTCAGTCCCATCTGCCTGGCCTCCCCCATGTTCTTGCCTCTCTGAACTTCTATTCCCCAGGCCCAGAGGCATTTCATAAGTCTTCAGCTCTACTCGTCTGTGTTTATACCTTAACACCTCTCCTCTATTAGCTGCACATGGTACTGGTACCCATGTGCCCTATTCCTCAAGGCAGGCAGTGGATACCTCTCTGCTCCTTCCTGCTGCAATGTTCCCATAACTGAACTGCATTCACAGCAGTGTTACTGATTGCAACTTTTTTTATTTGCGAACTCATTGAAGATTGTGAAAGTGCTTTCTGCAGCTCTGTGCAGCAGCATCTAACAAGTAATCTTCCAGTAGCTATGCAATGAATGAAACTTTGATGTTCTCAAAGGAAGCTTTGCACTAAGAACACATTTTTTAATAGTTAGGCAGCTGGCAAGATGGCTAGGTGGGTAAAGGCACTTGTCATGGAAGCTGGATGACAGGAGTTTGACCCCTGGAATCCAAGGTGGAAGGAAGGAAACAACTTCTGCAAGTTGTCTTTTGACCACTACACATATACACTGTGGCTGGCACACACACACACACAAGTATGCACACGTGCGTGTGTGTGCACACACATACATGCTAAAATATTTTTATAAATTAAGTATTATAAATTCAAATTATTTGTCTGGCACAAACCAATGTATATATACACATATTTAATTAGGTTTTTCTTTAAAAAGGAAACAGTTTGCTTCAAGTTTAATTGTCACCCCAAATGTCTATTCAACAGTCTCCTACACTGGGAAACTGCTCAGTGTAGTTGTCCTTTCTCTTTAGGACCTCCAGCCCACAAATAACAACATGGAGACTTATTATTGATTATGAAAGCTTGGCCTTAACTTAGGCTTGTTCCTAACTAATTCTTATAACTTAAATTAACCCATATACTTAAATCCACATTATTCTGCAAGGCATGTTACCTCATCTCCATATTATCCATCCTGCTTCCTCTGTGTCTGGCTGGTGACTCTACCTTTCTTCTTCCTAGAGTTCTCTCTCTGCCTGGAAGTCCTGCCTATACTCTCCTGCCTAGCTATTGACCGGTCAGCTTATTACACCAATCACAGCAATATGTCTTCACACACTGTACAAATGTCCCACAGCACCTTGGTTGAGGCAGATGTTATTTGAGGAGTGCTTTCTTGGATTAGTTCAGTGCAGCATTTATTGCACATCTAGCTACCTGTTAGTCTTAGCACAGAACTAGGTATATTCTGGAGAAGAAACACAGTCATCTATCAGAGCCCCCAACAATCTTCAGGTGCCCAAGTTCCTTATATAAAATGGCTTTAGAAACTGCTAGTAACTCCAGATGATATAAAATGCCCTATACAATGTAAATTCCATACAACAGTTGTTACAATAGATTACTTAGGAAAGAATGGTGAAAAGAGTCTGTAGTGTTCAGAAGAGGCGGCCTTTCTGGGTATTTTGGTCTGATGTTAGCTGAATCTGAGGATGCACAATTTGCAAGGCAAAGGACTGGCTATACGTGAATGTATAGGGCATGCTCTCACCAGGCAATTTCCAGATATTTTAAGAAGCACCAAGAAGCATATGAAGTCAAACACGATACATTAGTGGAATAAGAGTCAAGTAATCTTGAGGCTAGAGAGATGACTCACCTAATGTCTAATGACCACCTGGATGTAGCTGAAGTTTCCCTGGTCCCACCTGGTTCCTGTGGCCTTGCAGTCCTGCAGCCGCTCAGACCCAAGTAAACACACAGAAGCTTATATTAATTAAAACTGCTCAGCCATCAGCTCAAGCTTATTACTGACTAGCTTTTACACTTAAATTCAGCCTGTTTCTGTTAATCTATATGTTGCCACGTGTTATGTGGCTTTACCTGTGTGCTGTTACATGCTGTTCCATGGACAGTGGGCTGGCGTCTCCTGACTCAGCCTTCTAGCCTTCCCACAATTCTCCTTGTTTGCTTTTCCCGCCTCACTACTGGCCAATTGGCATTTTATTTTATTTATCAACCAGTCAGAGCAACACATTCACAGCGTACAGAACATCCCACAGCACCTGGAACTCCAGTTCTAGGAGATCCAACAGCATTTTCTGGATTCCACACATAAGTGCACAGGTACCCACACATGTACATAAAAATGTAATAATCAAGATATGTGATTTACATTCTGAACTTCAGCATATCATCTTATGAAGTATAAATTGAAATACAACCAACAAAATTTTTTCTTTACTACTCAAAACCAACTTACAACTTTGAAATTTTGGGTCATGTTTTTCCCTTCTGAAACACACACACACACACACACACACACACACACACACACACACACACAACCTTCATATATATGTATGTTTATATAATGTGTTTATGATAATATTCAATGTGCTTTGAGACATTTCTATGATTTAGGAACTAATAAAAGAAAGTATTTGTTGTTTTTACTAGAAAACTGAAATAAGAATACATATTAGTGAGCCTTAAAAATAACCAGGAATGTCAATATTGCTTGTCGATTTGACAGGGTCTGGAATGACCAAGGAGACAAACCTCTACACATGTCTGTGAGAGAGATTGTAGGTTGGATTCATAAAGGTGGAAGACCAACCCTAACTATGGGTAGCATTGTTTCATAGCTTGGAGGCCAGGAGTGAATAAAAAGGAGAAGAAAGCTGAGCACCATCGCTCTCTGCCTCCTGACTGTGGATGCCCTGTGACTAGCTGTCTCCAATTCTTGCTGCCATGTCTTACCTGCTGTGATGGACAGTACCCCAAGCTGTGAGTCGAAATGAATCTTTCTTTTCTTAAGTTGCCTTTTGTCAGGGATTTTGCCACATTAACAAGAAAAATATCGAACACAATAACCCAGCTCCATTTTCTCACTTAAGGCAATATGAGTTATGATTAAGAATGGGAGCTGAAGTTAGTTCAAACCTGAAATGCTTGAAAAAGAAATAATCATTGGTTGTTATGGGCACAATAATTTATTCACTATTTAATGCAATAAGTGTGTCCATTAATTAGCATTAAAGTCATCAATAAGATAGTACAACACAATGCCAAGTTGCCACATATGTGTAGTTTATTTGTCTTTAAATATGTATGCAATTTATTGAAAACATACAGAGCATGTTGAGAAAGCTGTATAAAATGCCTTGGTATGATTATGTCCCCATAAAATAAGAACATTGCATTTGGATTTAAAAAATGCTTATCCTTCATTAATAGGAATATTTGTTGAAAATAAGAAGGTGGCATAGCAGGGTCTAGTGTCCTGAGGGAAAGAAAGGTAAAATACAACTTATAAGACATATTTAATTATACATTGCTTCAGAATTCTCTCATTTATCATATCCACTATGTCTGTCACATGATCCTCGTAGAACACAGTATGATAATCGCAGGAGAGTTAAACATTTATCTTTAAGATGGAAGAAATGAATGTGAAGAGACCGTGTGAGTGACCTACTGTCACATGGCTGGGACGCATGAGGTTAATTCCTGTCCCCTCATGGCAGCATGGTGTCTATTTGCTTTTTTGCTTATTGAGACAAGGAATTCAGTGAATGCAGCTTAGTGGCCTGACACAAATACTTACTGGTTTTATTTAATATAGGAAACATTTTAAAATGCAAGTTATAAAGCTTAGAAAAGATATCTCTAAACGTTTCAGAACAGAAATGCACTCTAAAATGACTTCTCCTGTTTGGAGTCTTGAGTTGGCAACCAGTCAATCTTGAAATGTTATTCTTCTGATGAGAGTCTTGGATAACCAGGCAATGGAGACAAGCAACAGCACAATCTACTTATGGTACTTTGTGGTGCTTAGAGATAAGAGTCACTACAACTCTCGAAGTATCTGAAGCTCTGACTGCCGTAAATGTGAAGGAACCCCACATAAGGCATTTCTAAGAGATTAACTTGATTTTCTAAGTGAGAAATGGAACCTCAGAGGCAATAAAATTATGATGTTTGTTGATGTTTATTCTTAATCCACATCAATAATTTAATCCTTATATGGGTTTAAGAATCAATGTTTTATTTTATTTTTAATATAAAAATCCATCTTTTGGGACAAACACAACCTTTACATGAATATTTTATCTCTTGAAATGCTATCAAGTAAGATATCTTTAGCATCTTTAAAAGATGTGAATTCTAGGTAAGTAGCACATTAACACTAGGTTTCTAGTTTGCTGAAGAAATGAAAACGGGAAGAAAAAGCAGAATGAGCCCAAGGGATCACAAGATACCTTTCAAGGATTTGCAAGAGTACCAGTTTTTCAAGGTCTAGGTTCATACATCACAGGAAAGCAAACCATGGACACTACTCATAGAAAATAGGCAAAGAAGAATAAGATAGATACTAACGATAGATGATATTGCAGAGTAGGTTGTTGTAGTAAAATATCACACAAGAAAAATAAATTGAGATTAAAAATCAGTGCTGTGGAAGTGCACTGAAGCATTGGAATTTAGCTACAATCTGAGTCCTGACTTCATTCCTCATAGCTTCAGATAAAGTAGCCTATTTCTCTAAGTTCATCTTCTTCATCTAAAAGTGGGTAGTATTTGCACTCTCCTGTGGGGTTTCATAAGAACTAAAGAGGTGATGCTTATACAGCATTTCACATTGCTCTCGGTACATAATTAATGCTCAGTGAAAATTACTTTTCATATTGTTAAGTATCAAAAAATACCTAGTATTAGCTGTTAAATAGTTTGCTATAAATTTCAGTTAGAATTGCAAATATTTTGACAACAGCACCAGAATAAACTATCTAAACACACAATTTGAAATTAATATTGGGAGTCTAACATTTATGTATGTACTTCCCCTGGAGTTCAAATAACAACCATGATTTAGTGATGAGTGGACAAAATTGCCTTTCATAAAGTTTTTCTAATTCATTAAAACCATAATAAGGTAAGTTAATTTAGAAAGCTTTTTCCTATAGCACTTATAAGACTAAATGTAATTCAGAAAGTTGAGAAACAAGTTTTAAAAATTAATAATTTTAAAGTTTATTTTTCAATTAAATTCTATATGCATGTATTGAAAGATTACAAATGACCATGGTTTAATTTTACCCATCAGACATTATTAAATCCATGCTACTTTAAATTAAATCCACGCCAAATACTATAGAATAATCACACTCATTAGGAATAGCTGGAATCTAATATCTACTAAATGCTAAGCGTCATCCGACTCACTTGTCTCCTTTTCTAGAACAGACATAAAAAGTCAGAACTTAGCAACTTCAGGGAATAATCACCTCTTCACTACCCTCAACTGGGCACATAGCTTGGCAACAAATGCTTTGCAGAGAATCAACCAAAAGAAAGACACCTTAATCACACCCACCAAACAAGCGGCTGAACTACAGCGGCCCGAGTCAACTGCGCATGCCCAGCCAACACTAGCGCCCGGAAACAACTCTCCCAGTCGGCCTCCCGCCCGCTTGTGATTCTCATCTGAATAGAGGATCATTTGTTAAGATTTCCAGAAAAAGAGGGACTTGAGGGCAAGCTGAGTTACATGCATATGCGCATATCTATTATAGAAACAAAGAGAAATGTAAACTGGATCGTTCATAACATTAAAAAACAACAACTCAGGTGTTTATTTTTCTTTGCTGTTTTGACAGCTAGTTGTTTGGGTCGTTCCTAGAAAAAAGATTTTTGGAAAGCAGTCCCCAAACTGCAGCAGCACTCCAGTGAAACCTAGGAGTTGGCAAAGCTTTGGCCTGGCCTGTGCTGGATTACAGACAGACTTGTGATGGAAAGATCTTATGCACGTACTGTGGGCTACCCCTCCATCAGCTGTTTGGAAATAAGTAAATTCCAAATGTCCTGCTCCCCGAAAGAAACGACAAAACGTCCGAGGAGGCAACTTCACCCTGCAACTGCAGAATCGCGCGTGGACCCGATGAGTTTTCTGCTGTGACACGCAGAGTGATAATGAAGTTGGGGCTTTCCCCGTCTCCGAAAGGGCGAGGGGTGCTTTTTGTCCCAACAAAGCATAAGTAAAGCTGCCCAGTGACCGAAAGAAACCTGGCTCTGCAGTTCACACCAAAGTCCTGATTTTATAGGCAAGGCAGGCAAAGACCACAGCACCGTGTGATGTGAAAATACTGCCTACCTGGGTTCGAACTGGATGGTGCAAGCCGTTCCTTATTGTCTAAAATGTAATAGAAAAGCAGTATTCTGAACAATAAAAAAAAAAAAAGAAATTATACTTTGGGTAGAGAATAGTGAAGGTTTGCAGCAGTTTCACAGGCCAACCAAATGTCTTTTTTTCTGCCATGTAAATGCAGTAAAAGGATATTCACCGTAAATTACAGGATTTATAGTCAGCAGGGAAACGAAAGCGCGGAAAGATCACTTTTGCATTAAAATTTGGTTTTCTCTACTAGCATATATTTTTAAAATATAGGTGCCTTTTTACTAATGAAGTACATCAAAGCACATTATGTTCTGCATTTGGTGAGAACTAGGCAATTTATAAATGCTATTCACATTTAATTAGTAGTCATTTCTTTTCCATAAGTATATTTACTCGGCTCTCTTGTTCCTACGGCAACCCAATGAGCGCTACAGCTACAAGAACAGCCTAGACTAACCTCAAAAAAGGACGGAGATTAATGAGCAGGCTCAATATTAAGACTATAATGCAAAAAACCCAAGCAGGGAGACTGGGTGAGCAGCATTACAAAGAAACCACAGAGAAGACTCCTCTTTCAAGGAGCCTATTTATAGCCCCGCAGATCTTATTTATTCAGGAGTGCCCACAGTACACAGCAAATACAAGTGATGACTCATTTAGTGCTAAGTTCTGCTTAATTGGCTAACCACTCAGGTATTGTGGAGCACAAATACATACATATATACACACATGTATGTAATTATCTGCTTCTCAAGGGACCGCACAAACAGCACGGGCAAGCGGTGTGCTTATGGAGCGTCCCTTTAAGTACAGCACTTGCATAAAAATGGGTAGTATTTAGATTTGCTTTCTTATAAAATGATGTCTTTAACTGGTGGGAAAAAAATTCATATATCTGAATGGTGACATTATTTTAAGGGTAATTCTCTGCTCTGCTTTATTTTAGTACTCCACCATTATTAAAAGGTTGACTCGAGAATTAATGAATTTTTAACATTCCAGAATAAACACAAATAGGTATCAGAAATTTTGCACATGCTACTTAAATTCTGCTTACAAATGACATTTCTTAATTTAAGGGTTTAGTTGGGGGGTAATAAAGAATGAAGGCTTTAATATGTTTCTTTGTTTTTTTTTCCTTTTTGCAAAAGTTATATGATTTAACAGTTCCTGTTAGAGACAAGTTAGGAATAATTTAAAATTATTTAAATTTTGATAAAAATAAGATGTACCAAACAAAAACTAGAGTCAAGCAAAAAAAAAAAATGCAATGTGATTCAAAACAATGTGTGGGAGAGCCAAGGAGGCTCACAAAGGGCAAATTAGAAATTACAGAAGCCTTGTTACCAAGTCCTGCTCAGTGGAAGTGTCAGACTCTGGAAGGAGCTGGGCAGCGTCTTCCTGCTCTAACAACAGAGGCAGCAACATTGCCATCAAGGCTCTCAATTATTCTGCTTAGCAGCAAAAAGTAAAAATGTTTCCTTCTGACCTTTCTCCATTGCTTCATTAACTCTAATGTACAAGCAACAAGTAAAAATGAGAAGCTTCGGACAGCCCCCTCCAATACAACTGATTGGAAGACAAGGCAGCTGCTGAGCATCCGGTTAGGAGGGTCAGTATTCCTAGTGCAACACCATTGCACATTCAATGTGGGACAAGAAATGCCTGGCTAGCCCCTACAGCCCATTTTAGTTCAACCAGGACATTTCATATTTGACTGACTTTATTAGATATAGTTGTGGATGGGAGTCAGTTTGTACATTTTCTGCTGTTGGTAGTTAATACTGAAATTATTTCATTTAGCACTATAAATGTAAAAAGGAAACTATTTTGTAAAGGTTCATCCATGAAATTATTAATGACCAAGAATTCTGTTGTCTCCGATCTAGATGTATAATATCATATTAAATACTGGTTAAAGAATACATAATAGCTTCTACCTGCAATTTTCCTCTGTGAAAAGGAGCCTTTTCCAGGAACTATTGTCTATGCCGTGAATTAATTATGTTCAACAATTAAATCACCAGGCATTTCTTCCCCAGATAATCTGTGAATTTGAGTCCAGCATTTCTATAGGTACTTTTTTGTGCCTACACCAGAACACCAGAGAGTATTTTAATACCAAAGAACACAGCAACTTAAATGCCATTCCCTGGGATTTATGAAAAAGCAATATATGAGAGTAAATAGGGTAAATACCACCAACAAAAGCCCCCCACTTGGAATCAAACACCCAATGCAAATAGAAGACGGAAACCTAAGCAGAAAGGCTAGGGGTAAACACTGTGCTCTTGAGTCTTTCTTGAAAATGTTCCTCCAGCCTGTCTTCAACAAGAGTATTCTGCTATCTTTAAAAAATGTCTATCCTGGTCGGCCATCGGACTCCTCTTCGCCCAGCTTTCCAGGTGGAGTGAAAACGCAGTCCCAGGGGTTGGAGTAGTGAGAGAGAGCCCAACCCTCGCTGCAGATAATCAGCACGGAAGAACAGCTAACTTCTTAAATAACCACAATTAAATTTCACACATCCTTCTCTTCTCCCTTCCTGCTTTTTCAAACGCGGGGTTATTTATCACAGAAGAAAAACTGGAGGCTGCATCTTTAGAAGGCAGCCAGGCACTTCTAACCTAATTAGCGTTAGCCACCTCTGAAAGTAAATCCCCGGATCCCGGGGCTCCAGCTTCTCTCCCGCCCTCATCCACCCCAGCCACAGGAGCACCTGGACCTCTTGGAGCTGCCTGCCAGACTGAGCCCTGCTGCCCTGACCCCCAGCAAACCGCTCTAAAGAGGGATTTGCCAGGACCTTCCAGGCAATCAGGTGAAACAACAACACGGGGCTGATGCAAGCGATTTGCTTTGTCTGTGTTCAAACTTCATGCCTGCCACGACAAAATAACAGCCCGGAAGCTGCTCCAGTCTGGACGCCTCGGTGCTCAAATGCAAGGCTCAGAAAAGAAAGGAGATTCGCAGATCTGATAATGAGCCAGTTAATGACATAAATGATACCTCAAGAACCTCACTAAACCATCCAGGTCCTACAATTTAATCTGTAATAAATACTCCTGCATCATTGCGAGATGGCTGCTCATAATGGCAAATGAAATATGCTGGTATGATAGGTACAATAAATCTGGATTTTCCTATGGTTCCCTCAGGCTAGAACAATATGTAACCACAGTGCGCACTGTCAGGATGAGCAGATCTCAAAGCCATCATAAAATCTAAATGGGGACTAATTAGGAGGCCCTTCCCTTCCAGAGTTACTATTTCTATTGACATTTTCCATGCATGAGCCCCTCCATAACACCATAAGTCACCAAGATAAGAACTCCCTAGATTATAGGGAAAAAGCTTTAATGGAGAAGTTGAACTCAAAGGCGATGCATAAATTTTCCTTTTGATGTGATGGGAAGTCTGTGTTCAGTACTTTCTTTACAAACTTTCAGGCTATGAACAGGTACTTTTTAATCCCTCTGCATGATTTTTCTCTGTCTGGCTGGTACCTGGTTCCTCTCTGATCCAAGAACAGGAGTCTCAGGTGGTGCCCAGGGAGGATATTAAAGCAAAGTGGGCCGTTGTAAAACTGATGGCTGTGGGTCAGGGGTACTTCCGGGAGCACACTTGGCAAGTTGGCTTGCAGGCCTTGACTTTTGTCTTGAAGATTCCTGTTCTCTCTCCTAAAGGTCATTGAAAATTCTAATTTCCCAAGGCTTTTCCAACGTGGAAAGGGGCAGATTTCCCTAAACTGACCTTTCCTGTGCAGGAAGTGAGATAAATCTTTTGATAACCTAAGATACCACAGTTCCTGGGAAAGTGTGTGTGTGTGTGTGTGTGCTTGCCTGGGGTAGGGATGAGATCTACCAGCATACTACTAGTACCCTAAAATGTAAAGGTGGCTGAAAAGACATGCACCCATGATGGTGTGACCAGTTACTGAACTTTTTTGAGAAACAAAATCCTCATTTGAAATTGTAGAACTAAAATGAACTAGTTCTATCGGGATGTTGTGAAGTTAAAATTCACTTGAATATAGTTTCACAAAACAGCTATCCGTGTTCTTATCTGTGAAACTGGGTTAAACTTAGGATCATGCCATGAAAAGAGGATGTGAAAGTCAGCGTTCTGCTTTTTCAGTCTTCGTTTTATGCTAGAAGAAACCCCCAATACTGTTGGACTCTGTAAAGAAATGTCTATCCTGGTAAACAAAAATAGGCCCATACTTCAGAGGCCTATTTTTATCCTTAGTTCAATTACTTGGCAGAAGTATCTGATTTGGGGTTTGTTAAAGTACTTTTCATTAGTGAACAAAAAGCAGAGAAAGAAGTGAGAAGCAGAGGTAGTGTTCATGGAAGGCTCTGTAGCAATGCTGCTCTACTGTAGTAAAACAGTAATTCTCTAACAACTAAAGATTGGGAATCTCCTAATCTTTAAATAGTTTGTAATCCAGGCCAAGCACTGGGAAGTACCGGGACTACCTACATTTGTGAATAAAGTGGATGGCAGGCAAAGCTCTGTTGTAGGATGTAACAGTGACTGTAATCAGTTGATTCAGCTGCTAGTGAAGTGAACACATCCCTGTATTAGATCAGACTCTGCAGCTGATTAAGGACTTTGGTTAGTAGACTAGCTGCACATGCGTTGTTAAAGCTGAGTTTAAGATTAAGCTGATGGTATCTTAGAAGACGGTAAAAGTTTTGTTTCCCAGCTGTTTGCTATTACATTCCAAAGTATAAACTGATTTGTAATTTTATCTTTCTACAGGAGTGAGTGTGTGTCTTATTATTTTTTATGATTGTTGTTGCCTATTAGACTTGTATAACCTTTATTGTGTTCTTTTAGTTGGTAATCAAACTTCAGTTTTTATCATTTAATATTGAAGATTGAGAGTGTCCTTGGAACATTTTACATTTCCATAGAAAATGACGTGATTACCTTTTTATTAGTTTATTTTATTTCTATAGTGGAATAATGATGACACAAGAATATTGGGCTGCCTTTGAAAATGATGGAGTCTTTCTTGGCTTTTGGTGAACATTGCTTAGAGGACTAGAGTCCAGGAAAACTTGAGGGTCACCAATACCAAGCCAATGGCTTTTGTTTTTTTGTCTCTTGAATTCACAGATGGTGAATCTTAGAGAGGAATTTATTGTATATTCCCATGTGGAAGCTTAAGAAGGAAGGAAGAAGGAAAAGAGGGAGAGAGAAAGGTAGATAGATGATAGATGATAGATAGATAGATAGATAGATAGATAGATAGATAGACAGATCGATGATTGATTGATAGATAACAGAGTTACTGTATATTGGGGGTGCACAGGAAATAGGGCATCATTGAGGTGATAGTCTGGTAGTCTGGGAGTTAGTGTGAGGCAAACGGTGGGGATGAGACAGTCAGTTCAGTTGTGCAGCCATGAAGTGTTTAGGTGCCCCCTCTCTGTTTCAGTCACATGCTCTTATGTAGCCTGTATACAAAGGTGCACATTTAGGAGGTAATAAAGAAATAGGAAACAAAACTCTCTTCTGTCATTCCTGGTCTCCATTGAGGACATTCTCAGAACTGCTACTCTGGAGTCCCTGCCCTACCTGACCAGTTTCTATCTCCTGTTCTTGTCAGAGAGCTCAGTTGGTAAGGGTGCTAGCTGTGCAAAACTGAGTTGGAGTCCCAGAGCCTAGAGTAGAAAAAGAACCACGGTCATTGTGGCACATGTTCACCCACACTCATACATCAAAAATACATACAGGGTTGGGGATTTAGCTCAGTGGTAGAGTGCTTGCCTAGCAAGTGCAAGGTCCTGGGTTTGGTCCTCAGCTCCAGAAAGGAAAAAAAGAAAAAGAAAAAGAAAAAATACATACAATAATAATAAATAAGTGCTGAGGATAGCCTAACATTATAAATGGAAGTTCAGGCTGGAGAGATGTATTAATGGGTAGGGCATGAAGAATGCTTTTGGATCTCCAGCACCCAGGTAGTGGGTCTATCATACCAGTGATCTGGGGGGGGGAAAGTTAAGTGGAACCCAAGGGCTTCTAGGCTAGCTAGTGTGGCCTAAATGGTGAGCCCAAGGTTCAGTGAGAGATGTTGTCTCAAAACATAAAGTGAAGAGTGATGAAAAAGACACTTGATGTTGACTTCCGGCCTGTATGTGCACAGACACAGGTGAACACACACACACACACACACACACACACACACACACACAAACACACACTCACATATAGCTTATTAAGTTTTTGGAAGCTCAAAGGCATGGTTCTAGCATAGTGTTGGGAACATGTGCAAGAGGAAAAGATCACAACGCTAGACAGAAGGCTAGAGGCTCCTCAGGTGTTAGACTTGGGACTTTTATAAAACTGGTTCTAGGAGAACTAACTTACAGATCTGATGTGGACTACACCAATCCTATCTGAAGACAGGGTGCCCATGACATAAAAGTGCCTCAATATGGTCCACTTCTTAAAGATCCACACTGTCTCCTGATATCACCATATGGAAAACCAACCCTTTAACACATGGACCCTTAAGAGGCACAATAAAGCCAGATTCAAGCCATAGCAGCAATAGTAGGAAAGGACTATTGTAATCCTGATGAGAAGTGATGGATGAGTGTTGCATAGTTTGGGGAAGCAGTCAGATTTGGAAGACGTTTTGAAAGAAGCAGGAGGATCAAGAGTTAGAGGAGAACCTGGGTCATATAGCAGTTCAGTGACAAGCTTCACTACAGGAATATCTGTTGGAGGAAGGAGGAGAGGGAGGAGGAGAAGGAGGAGGAGGAGGAGGAGGAGGAGGAGGAGAAGAAGAAGAAGAAGAAGAAGAAGAAGAAGAAGAAGAAGAAGAAGAAGAAGAAGAAGAAGAAGAAGAAGAAGAAGAAGAAGAAGAGCAAAACAACAAAACCCAATTCATAAAAATTGATGGTATTTTCATGTGGACATGGGAGACAGAATGGTTAATTCCTTGTGGCATATTGTCCTCAAATGTTTGCAAATTGAACTGTTCATGGGTCCATCAGATACAGAAGAAATATAACGATGAATACCAGGTACAAAGCTGGGGATACAATGGAGTAAGACAGGTAAGATCGATTATGTCAAAGGGTCACAAACTAATGTGAGGTGCAAATAAAATATTTCAAATCTAAGAAGAGGTGGAAAATAAAAACACATATACTACACCAATACAGAGGAGCACATTATATTTCTATCTTACTTTTCATTTTAAACTAAGGAAAATGAATTTACAAAAAGTGATAAAGATGGAAATTTCTAGTGAAAGTTGATTTTTAAATTTAACTAAAATTTTATTTAGCTAAATGAGGCTACTGCAATGGTGAAATTGGTCATGGAAGTTTGGATTATGTAGCCTAATTTTGGTAGGTAATTGCTTCACAACTTCTTTGGATTATATTATTTGTTCTCATAATTTTAACCACCATTCATAATTAGAATATACAGATCAGTATTTTTCTGTCCCTGAGAATCTATTGTATTTCTGGTTCATGTATGTAAGTGTTGGCTGCAAATGTCGTACCATAAAAATACCTGGGTACTTCCAAGTCACATATTTCTACTTCTATATGTTTCCAAACTAACTTAGCCCACTTTTTTCCATTCAAATTTTTTTCTCATTCATTAACTATACCACCAGTCACTGAACCAGAAACTAGTCTCCTCCTCTTTCCTCCCTGGTCACACATAGATAATAATTAGCACCTTTGGCAGAAAAGACTGAATTATTTGGTAGTAATGCATGACACAAAAATATCAGTGAACGTGCATTCATCAAAAGTCTTCTACAGTAGCCCTCCTTGTAAAGATTCAGCCTCCCACCCATCTCTCACAGGTCTACAATTGTAAATATGTGTCCAAAAACACTATGCCAGGCCTCTTTTTTTTAAAATTCTATTTATTATGTAAACAGTGTTCTTTCTGCAAGTTTGTCATATGCCAGAAGGGGGCATCAGATCTCATTATAGAGCCACCATATGGTTGCTGGGAATTGAACTCAGGACCTCTGAAGACAGTGCTCTTAATGACAGGTGATTTAGTATCTCCCATAGTTTTGCTCATCAGTGATGCATGTCTGTCCTGTCCACAATCTATCAGCTACAAAGAACTACAGTTTTAGAAGGGTCTCAAAGGCCAGATGAGCATGTTTTTCCTTTTAAATACATATATTTTAAATACACCTTTGGGGTATTTTTATTTTCTTGTTTTACAGTTTCCAACACTCCAGCATCTTCCATTGTCTCCAGTATATTACCCCTTATTCTCAGTTTTCTGCATCTTGTTGTGTTGTGTGGCTCCTCATCCATTGATTCAGTTAGATGGGAATTTGCCTGCTCTGCTCTTCACCTCATGCACGGCACAAACATTAAGAGATCCTGAGGATAGAAAGCAGGTCTCATAGCATCCAGATGCATTGTGGAATCACAAGTCTTCCTCTGAGCTCTTGGAGCTCTTGGAACACTGTTTGAGGAGGAGTTTTGCTACACCAGGACATCAGAACAGCTCTCCATGCATCTGTGATTACAGGTTCATCAAGGACAGAAACATGTACTGCTCATCTCATATCTCAGCTCAGAGTATAGTGCCCAGAAAATGGTGTACTTTTCATAAAAATGGTTGACATAAGCTGTAATTTAGATCTTATTCTATTTGAAATCTCCAATATTTGAAATGCTAAAACTAATAAGGCACAACGGACTTTGTGTTGTATACATTACAGGCAAGGAGCTTGCCTATTAATTGATGTACAATAAGTGAAAATTATTAGTTAATTTGTTTCTTTTTTTTTAAAAAAGATTTTATGTGTATGAGTGTTTTGCCTACAAGCATGTAGCTGCACCATGTCTGTGCAGTTCCCACAGGGGCCAGAAGAAGGCACTGGATCCCTTGGAACTGGACTTATAAACCCCCAATGTGGGTGCTGGGAACCAAACCTGGGTCCATCTGGAGGAGCAGTTAGGGACTCTTAACCTCTGACACCTCTCCAGGACCCAATTTCCTTTTTCTTTCTGTGCAATAATCTCTAAGCTAAAGTCTAGCTTGGAAGAAGTAGAGTGACTAGAAGCCCAGTTTCGCTGTTTGTCTTTAACCTTTCTCTGCAATTTTACATGCTATCTTGTGTCCTTTGGAGAAGATTATCTGGGGTCTTAGCTGCATATAAATTCTTAAGCTCAGTAGTACTTTATGAACTGTGGTGTTATCCTTTTATGTAAATGCAAAAATGTAGAAACAATGTGAAAAAGGATCCACAGGAAAATCTACCTAAGAATGTGCCCCAAATACAGACTCATACAAAGTAGGTTATTGAAAGAAAAGCAATTAGGCAAAGACTTCTAGTCTCTTAGGCTAGAGTCATCTTCTTTATGCTCATAAAGTATTAGTTTACATCACCTGATTGTTTGCTAAAAGTCATTTGCTAAGTAATATTATCATGTGTGATATTATCATATATAATTATATTTAATAATATATACATATATTATAATTTACAATAATTAATGTGAAAAGTAATTTTACTGTGGTAGATACTGACTTTGCTTATTTATATGATAAAGTGGCTGGATAGATTATATATAATATAATACAACGAGCATAATGTGATAACATTTTTGGACTCTATGAATAAAGGTACATAGACCCAAGTCTATGATAAAATGGATTGGTCACATTAAAGATTTGGTTTTGTGATGGTATTACTTTTTAAATTTTGATTTATTGCACTTAAAAAAGAGAGCTAGTTACAGTAAAGGCGAGTAAGCCTCAGCACTCAGTGCTCAACTCTAAATTACTTTTTCTGTAGGGTCTTTTGTTCTGAGTATGAAGTTTTCATTCAGCATCTGGGTCAAATTTTTATTATCTCACTTTTCAAGTTAATTTTTTTCTTAGATGACCGACAGTATCTTATCCTAATGACAGCCGTCAGGCCCCCTGAATGTGGCATTCTAATGATTAACCTTCAGGATGCCTAGGGTCATCCCAGTAGAAGGTTTAATACTTTAAAATGCAAATCTAGGTCATCTAGGATGTCCAAGTGGATAGTAACCTCTCCTCAAAATTAATGATTCATATGAATTTTAAAAAACACTGCACTTGTCTTGCCTGGATTGTGTTGGTATTGTTGTTTGTGTACAATAAAATAATTCATAATATATAAATAAAATGCACTATACAGACACAGCTCATTTTCTGTATTTCTCTTTAATGCATTGTGAAGATCCTATGTTTTTATGGACTGAAGGTTTGTGACAACCCTGTGTTCAGCAAGTCCATTTGTGCCATTATTTTTTTCCCTCAAAGCCCAGATAATCATGCCACTTTTAACAACGAAACATTTTAATGATGATATGCACATTGTTTTAAAGTATTATGTTCTTAATCAAGCATAATATAGTATAAACATATCTTTCATACAAAAAGTGTGATTTGCCTTATTGTGAATTTGCTTTATTGCCATGGTCTGAAACTGGAGCCATAGGCTCTCTGAGGTAGGCACAAATGTGTGTTCCCCTCCCACCTCAGAATAAGTTTTTCAAAATCTGCCACTTAAAAGAAGTAGCCAAAATAGTCGTTGAGGAGAAAAGCAAAGTTGGTACTAGCAAAGAAGGGTTAAGTTTAACTGATGTACCAAACAACTCCAAATTTTCAGTGACTTACTACAAAGTGGCTCATTTCTCAGTCACGTTATATGTCAATACTCTTTTGTATGTATAAATAATAATTGAGGTAGGATGATGGATGAAGTACTATATTATAAAAGAAATAAGGTTAATGATGGCTATGGACATTAAAATATCTCAGGGGCCTGTGCTGTATGTCACCTAACAGAGCGATGTAACCTGGCCTAGGGATTTCCAACCCTGGCTTCACATTATTGATTATTTATGCTAATGGAACCTAAAAATCCCTGGTTGCCCTAGAGACAAGGCTATCCTAGCACAGACCCAACTTTCATGAATTGTAAAATATAGTTCACTATTATAAAAAACAGTTTAAACTCCCTGTATGAAAGAAATACCTGGTGAATGACTCAGACTGGATAAGGCATAGGAAGATAAAAGAATCTCTCGGACTCTGAGAAAAGATATCCAGATAGATTCTGCTCAGGAGAGTAACCTGACCAATTTCATATGGCCCATGTCATTGGTCTGCCGCTATTGTCTGTCTTGGAAGAGTGTTGCTAGAAAAAGGCTGTTTAAGCAGCAGATTAAGCCTAGGACTCATCTTTGATAGGATTCCAACCAAAGAGGGAAAGTGACCCCTAGGGAAAGCTAGTTAATTAGGATAGTTTGCAAACCCTATATGTAGAAGGAGACTGTGTTCAGTGATGGAGGCAGATATATGTTTTATTGCAGTGTGTGAGCCAATAAAACCAGTGAGGGAGGAGGACATGTGGGATGGGGCAATGGCTCCTCATGCTTCCTTCCCCTAATTAATACCTCAAAGCAAGTCATGTGATGAAGCCTGAACTCCCCGAGAAGCAGTTTAGAGAAAGTGCCATTCCATTCTGATCCTAGAGGCTGTGTGAATGTATGTGTGTGTGTGTGTGTGTGTGTGTGTGTGTGTGTGTGTGTGTGTGTAGATGAGAAAATACTTGTCGGACAGCTGTCATGGCTATCACAACACAGACTTTCATTTTGAAGTATATGAATGATCTAATAAACTTCCAAAATTAGTTTTCATAGATAAATTGAAAATGAGTGGAGTAGCTTTTGATCAACAACAAACTTCCTTTCATGGGAACCAAGCAATTTTCTCCAATTTCAAAGGACAAAACCTAGAATTATAGGAATAGCACAGACAAGGTAAGACCTGAACAATTTTTTTTGAGAATTTCATACATGACTAATGTATTTCCACCATTTCCACCCCACACACTCCAGGCTCCAATTCCTCCTGTGTTCCCAATTACTTTTCAAATTAAGGACATGTCCTCCTTCAATTATCATCTTTATGCCCCCCCCCCAACACTCAAACTTGCTGAGTCTAATTAGTGTTGTTTTACACATATGTGTATGTGTTTAGGGCTGACTACTTGGGACTGGACAACATACTAGGGGCTCCTCCTTGGAGAAGATTGATTCTTCCTCTCTCAGCAGCCATTAACTGTATTGTCTATAGCTCTTCATCTAGGTGTGGGTCCTTGTGAGATTTCCTTCATCTGTATTGGGATGTCAGATGGTGTTCTTATTGTTTTAGTCTTGTTTAGGTGATCATATTTTTAAGATTTTATGAGTGCATCTCACAGTCACATATAGAAGACATGATCTCACAGCAATGTTCTTGTCCTCTGCCTCTTACAATCTTTCCACCCCCTCTTCCAAGATTTTCCCTGAACATTAGGTGTAGAGGTTGTATTATAGACATATAAATTGGGAACAGCCACCCTACAGCTGTTTTTATGTAGGGTTTGACTAGTTGTGGATTTTTGTGATGGTCTCTGTTTGCTACAACAAAACAAAACAAAACAAAACACTTCTTTAGTGAGGGGTTTGAGCTATACTTCTCTCTGGCTATAAAGAAGGGTTTGGGGTACTGAACAATTTTATCTGACAAATGAATTGCTGCTATTCAAGGACTAAAAGGATAAGCATCTATAAGCTCACTTAGTCTGGCTTCTAAACTATATGGTAACATTTTTCCTCTCTCTCTCTCTCTCTCTCTCTCTCTCTCTCTCTCTCTCTCTCTC
>CABHPQ010156649.1:0-28594 GCA_902168405.1 Peromyscus aztecus | reverse complement strand
TCTCTCTCTCTCTCTCTCTCTCTCTCTCTCTCTCTCTCTCTCTCTCTGTGTGTGTGTGTTCCTCCTATTCTAGAAAAGCTAGCGAGAGCTATGAATAGACATCACGATTTTTGTAATGTGTGCTTATGCTTGTGAAAGCTAACTGGGATTATCCCAGAATTATGTTAATCTAGGGACCACTGAGATAGCAATACAACGACTTTGCCTCACAGCTTATATCTTCTGGAATTCCTAATTACAGTTACTTTCAAAAACAAGATTCCTGCCCCTATACATTCATTTGAGGAACAAATTTAACAACATTTAAACCTCACAAAAAACAAAACTGTCATTAATGAGAAATCAGCTGCTGTGTAGTGAGATGAAAATTGCTCATCTATGTGTAGACAGGAGATTGGGTTTCTAGCTCATACCATGTACATATCAGTGTCAGAAAAAATTTGAAATTCAAACATAAAACCATGAAGATACCTCCAGATATGTTTATAAGATTGGTTTAGGGAAGAAGTTCATAGAACTAAAATATCATGAGTGAGATAAGTGAAGACATTCATTACATTAAGAACTTTTGTTAACTGAAGAGAAAGTAAAAAGGTAAATCTTTGGACAATTAGATGAAATTCTAGAATTGAGACTATAACACACACACTGATCTCTAGTACCATAAAGTACACATTTAATGGTTCAGCAACTGTATTCCGATGGCTATTCCTCATAATATATGCACATGAACATATCCACAGAGACACTCATTTGTGGATCCTGACTTTTGCATGGAAACAACATATATATGTGTACATGACATGAAAGTAGAGTGCAGTTGTGAAGGGAAATACAGTGACTAAAGGCAGAAAAGGAGAAACAGGGGAAAACATGGTCAAAACATAGTGCAGACTTGTATGACAATGTACTTATGAAACCCATGCTACGTACATTGAATATGTATAACAAAACATTAAAAAGGTAATCATAATAAGTTCACCTAAATTAATAGCAAAATACAGAAATAATCAAATTGTCTACTGACATGTAAATTCAACAATAGTAAAGAAATGAGCAATAAATACATGCATCTAATACATAAGCATGCTATACATTGCAAATATCAAGTTGCAGAATAATGCGTATTGTACAATAACATTTATATTAAGCTTGCAAATCTATAGAACTAAACAACATGGGCCTCTTTTCTCATTATTAATAATTTGAGATGATTTTTTTTTGTCTGCACTGAAAGGAGCCCTGACTAGTATGGGAAGAGTTTAAAAGAGGAGCAAGAAAGCAATGTGGTAGACTCTAGAGTCCAGTAGAATCCCATAGTGCCATGGAGTAGGAGATGTTCCAATGGCTGTGGTCAAACATTTGTAAATGTTCAGAGACTGGGGAAAGAGATTGTGATGTCTGTCAGAGACAGTAATGGGAGGCCTGACACGTCCCATATTAAAATTTTCCATTGGAAAATCTACATTTCATCTAAATTGGATGGAGTGAAGACAGAGGATGAGGAAGCAGTGGGGACTGAGTGTGAGCTCAGGTTTTAGGAAGGCCTGACTTTGATCTTGATTGTTCTGTTAGCAGGAGCTGGCCAATAGGAACTAGAAGCCTCCTTCCAGACTAGTTTAGCATGGTAGGAACTCCTATAATCAAGGTCTGCTCCAATGTGAGAAACAAAACTGACAGAAGATAAGGAGTTTGGAGAGAATGCATAGGCAATCAACAAAATGATGAAACTGCTGAAAGATGACACCATGGAGTCGAAGTTAAAAGGTCCTGGGCTATAAGCATAGAGAGGAGTGAACCTGAGCCAGGTATAGTGCCAGTGTGGGGATGGCTATTGCATGGATAACATGCATTGCTCTTCCTGGTCACCAAGGATCAAGCTGTAGCAGGTAAACTTAGGTTCCAGCAAGAGGGGTTTATGTTGGCCAGAAGGGAGAACTCAAGGCATGTCAGAAACTTCAATTCCATCTTACATTATGGAAAACATGGAACAGCCTGCACTAAGTGATACTCTAGACAGAATGGTGGGGGAACTGATGGATCCTGTGGGCACTTTCACTTTATTCTATCTCTGGACTTGGAAGCTTTCCTGAAAGTTGTGGATCCTAAATGGCTCCATGTGGTAATCTGTAGTCCGCGTTCACTGTTAGCAGATAGTTCCTGCAACTGAAAGAAAGGCTAAAATCTGATATAGTTGTTTTTTGTAAACAAAACAGACAAGTATGTTAATAAGATTTTATATGACACCCGGATTAAAGACACCTGTCAAAATTAGGAACTTGCTGTTTTGTTTTTTCAATTCAAAGTTTTAAGTTAGCATACAAGTCATGGGTTTCATTACAGCATTTTCACATATAAATCCCTTTATAGCTTTTGCTTGTTCACCCCCTTCCTCCATTGGGTTCCTAGCACCTTGCCTCTGCTGGTCCCCTCCACAAGGACCCACTCTTCTGTTTTTGTGTCGCATGTATTCCGTTACTTCCTTTTTTATTCCTTGCTCCTGCTTCCATTTAAACCCGGTTCTCTCTTCTCATCATTGGTATACATTTGTTGAGTGAAAAATAATAATAGTGAACTAAGCCAGATGTAGTGGTGTACACTTTTAGTACCAGCACTCGAGAGGCAGAGGCAGACAGATCTCTGATGGCCAGGGGCAGCCTGGTCTACAGAGTGAGTTCTATGACAGCCAGGGCTACACAGAGAAACTCTGTCTTAAAAACAAAACAAAACAAAATCTGAGAAAACAAACAACAAACAAATAATAAAATGCTTCCTCTTTTCAGTGCTGGTAGGAATCAGTTCAGAGTCTTGCATATGATAGACAAATACTCTACCACTAATATACATCCCCATCCCCATGTTTGGAACTAACAGTTTTCTTTATTAAAGCACAAAATTAAAACACACACACACACACACACACACACACACACACACACACACTTCCTTGTTTCCCAATCTGAGATAATGGGGATACATTTCTCTAGGGATTCATAGCCTCTACCTGGTTCTCCAGAAACCCAAGGCCAATGACAGATATCGTAGACAAATCAACACTGACCAGGGCTGTCAGTGGAGGGATCCACAAAAAAAGTTGCCTTGACTTGAAATGAGTGATCCTCCTATACTATCTTCTATTCATAGCCACAGGATTTTTTTAAATAATATTTTTATATAGAGACCATTTACCGAAAAGACTAGATACTTACCGTCACAGTGACATG
Organism: Peromyscus aztecus; assembly: GCA_902168405.1. Lineage (NCBI taxonomy): Eukaryota > Metazoa > Chordata > Mammalia > Rodentia > Cricetidae > Peromyscus > Peromyscus aztecus. The sequence goes on along the minus strand of CABHPQ010156649.1, from coordinate 25,370 downwards.
GTTGATGGAGACTATCTTCCATCTTCAACTGGGTTCTTGTCCCACTCTCCTCCAAGAATAAAGTGGGAAAACTACACAGTACAAACATGAGGTGCTCTATTGCCAGTATGGGATTGACAACCCTAGATGGGATAAAACGTTCAACAGATTGCTTTGTGGGATTTATGCAAAACAGGTTTGCACTCTTGGTATCAGTGGGTATTGCTAAGAGCTATTACAGTTCTAGGAAGCACTGAGGCTCAAAAGCTCCCAGAGGGCTTTGGGTGCCAACCAAGAGCAAGTCTGCAGGTCAATAACTGTTGCAGCAGGTTCAGCTCTCCTTATCCAGCAGGTCTTGAAGGTCTCTGGAACAGCAGATATTAGCACCTGGAAGCAGCCACAGGGACAAATTCCTTCTGCAGGCCAGCTGTAGAGTCTTGGGGGCTGAGGCAGGAGCAAGTCTCCCTCTCTCTGCCTGCAGCTGGAGTTTGGCTTAACATGGGATGGGGAGATTTTTATTTTGTTTTACTTTTTACATTAACAGCTATTAGTCTTCTGCTCCCTGTGGCTTCCTTGCCTTTGGAACTGAGCTCCATATTGTGCTGTGGGGATACCTACCCCTAACTATATACATATGAATATAGTATATGTATATAACTATATAGTTACTATATATCATATATGTATATAGTGTTATACACACATAAACATATATACATATATGTGTTTTATATATAGTAACTATATGGTTATATATATATATAAAATTATATATATGCATGCTTTCTAATAAGCAAACAGGAAAATGAAACAATAAGTCAAACCTGAACCATGGTCAGCTTTTGTATGGTCGGTGCTAATGATGTTCTCTATATCTTTATAGATTTTTCATATATAAAAATATGATTATGTAACCCAGACAGTGTATATGTGTGTGTGTGTGTGTGTGTGTGTGTGTTCTCTCTCCAAAAATCTAAGTTATTTACTTTTTTTTTTATCTTCTTTAGAAGTTTCCAATTATTGTATTATGGAATTAATACATCATTTTGCAAGAAGAATACATGTCCTTTTCATTAGCTACTTCATGAGAAATCTTCTTGAATATAGTATTTTATAAATGTTTCACATGAATCACAATATAAAACATCTCTTTGAAGTAAACAGAGATTTGAAAAGATTAAAAAAAGTTGAATTATACACATCTTTTTCACTCCATACACTATCATATACTAAGCACACAAGGAGACAGCCTTACTGTATTTTCATCAAATACACTTTCTTCTTCTCAAAGATACTGTATTTACACTGTTAATTCTGTTATGCTGCCAAGCTTTTGAAAAGTTTCTATAATAACTAAAAGTAAATAGGAATGCATTGAAAGTTTTTTTTCCAGATTTATAATTTATTGTGCAAATTGCGGATTACATGATGAGTTGACATCAGCTTATTCAGGCATAAGACTTAATAGATGAGGTCAGCCACTTTAGAATCCATTTATGTTGCTTTCACAGCTAGTGATTTGAGCTTTAACTTGAAGTATAAAACCAACAGAGCAATGCCTCTATGTGTACATGACCAGGGAACAATTCATTCTACCTGTGAAAAAGTAAGATTTGAAAGATTTTTTTAATACCAGTGAACTGGATTTGGCCATCAGTTTCTGGACCTGCTATGACTTCAGTCTTCCTTTAAGTCTCAAATCCCACAGCCAGTGTTCAGTGATCTTGGTTACCAGCTTGACCCAGCCAGAAGCACACTAAAAATTTAAAGACGAAGCAAACGCATCATGTCTTTTAAGTGCATCAGTGGAAGCATCATTGGAGAAACTCCTATTATTTTTTCTAAGGCACAGGTTTATTTTTTTTCTGTTCTTTGATTGCAATTTAAGTAACTATTTTGAATAAAACATCTACTAGCTGTTATCAGTCACTATAGGTGAAATTAAGTTAAATCACAGTGACTTTGCACAACCAAAGAGTTATTCCCACCTTTTTCTGTTTGTCTCCTTTTAGAGTCTCTGAAGTCCCAAACAGAGAGTACCTTCACTATTTTATCAGTGTCAGTAGTAATCAAATTAGGGAAGAAGGGCAGAATAAAGAATTGTGAAAGGGTCTTTCACTGCCTTTCCCAAGCCAGGAACACATAGCTAATGTTCCAGAACTGGTCCATAGCCCTGCTCAACTGCCACGCTGCTTAGGAATGTAGCTTGATGATGTCTTGGGGGAAGAATGTGAAGTGTGATTTGATGCATTTTCTCAGGCACACCATCCAAAGCTTTAACTGGATTATGTCTTCCATCTTTGTGCTTTCCAATTGGTATGGGCATTTTGGAAGAAAAGAAATATTTTCTAAAATGTAATGCTTACTTTACTTGTTTAATGTCAATTAAGTCCACATAAAATTTATTATCAATTTAACTGAAACCCAGGGAGGTGTCAGCACAGTGTGTGCCAGTTTGGAAGTGGGGTTTGAGGAGAAAGGAAAGAGGAGTTTGAGAAGCATTACATTCTAACTTTCCAAACAGATGGTTCTTGTGTTGGCCATTGTCCCAGAGAATCATCTTCTGGAATGTTCCAAGAGACAGACTGACTCAGTCTATAGCTTTCTCTAGGGGAGAAATAAAAAAGGATCAAAAGATATTTCCCACTTCCCCTTGATACCACTTCTGTTCCTTCTAGCTCCTCACTGCCTGTGCAAACAGACAATTCCTGACACCTTTTAATTCACCCGAGACCCACCACCTGCACTAAGGTTCTCCAGCAGTACCCCTCATCGAGTCCCTCTTTTCTCTCTTTCCCACATCAGAAGGTCAAAAGTTTTTGCTATTCTGATATCTGCTTATTAGAAATTTCCGTACAACTGAAGTGTTGTTATTTGCTGGTGTTAGTGATTTTTTTTTAATCCTTATACAGATATATCTGTATTTAAAAATGGAAATCTTGAATCTTGGGGAAACCATTCCTTCTGTCCAAAATATTATTATTTTTTGTTATTCTTTTTTATTTATTTATTTTTTTTTGTTCCTGGTGACGTGATTCAGCATAGCTCAGGCTGGGCTTGAACTCACTATGTAGTTGATATCGGCCTTGTACTTCTGATCCAGACTGCTAGGATTACCATATTCAAAATTATTTGTTTCTAATGGTGGAATATCAGGAATCATGTCATGGTATGTTCTTAAAACATTCAAACAGGGAGTTGTTCTAAGATGCCTCCAATATATTTTCTCTTAAAAATATCTATTATCAGTCTGGAGGTGGTGGTACATGCCTTTCATCCCAGCACTCAGGAGACAGAGGCAGGTGAATCTCTGTGAGCTGAAGGCCAGCCTGGTCTACAGAGCCAGTTCCAGGACAGTCAGGGCTATACAGAGAAACCCTGTCTTAACAAACAAACAAACAATATATTATCATTGTGTGATTGTGATATGTGTGTGGGTGTGTGTGCTGCAGTGCATGTGTAGAGGTCAGAAGACAATTTGGTGGAGTTATTTTTCTCTTTCCACGTTTACGTGGATCCCAGGAATTGAACTCAGGTCATCAGACATGCATCATAGGATGGCAAATGCCTTTATCCTCCAGGTCATTTCACTGGCCCTTTTTTACTTTTAAATGGCTTACATATTTTCTGACAATATTCATTATCATTTATGTATTTATTTAGATGTTTGTATATTTTATTCATCTAACATTTACTATTTACATATTGTCTGCTAAATACTGTAGAAATAGCTGAGAATATATGACTATACAACTAGTGTTTTCAAGTAGGAGACAGGATACTAAACTCTAAAGATATCATTAAGTATCTTCTAGCATTTTTAATTTTGAGGCATAATTCATATACAATAAAGTGGTCTTATTTTTAAATGTTCAAAACTGATGAACTTTGACAAACTTATCCATCTGTGAAACTCAGTTCCAATCATGGCACAGGATACTGTCAACATCTCAGAAAGGTAACTTAGTTATAGCCACCCAGTGCCAATATTAAGCCCTGGTAACCTTTGTTTCCCTTTCTGGATCTAGTATTCTATATGCATGAATTCACACAGCATGCATTCTTCTGTATCTGGCCTTCTTTGCTCAGTATAATGTTTCTGAGATTCATCTATGTTTCATTTCAGTAGTTAATTCCATTTTACTACTGAGTGGTACTTCACTGTAAGGCTAGCACACAGTTTGTTTATCCACAAGCAAACTGTGGATAGACACTTGGATTGTCTCTAGGCTTGGACTATAATGAATCAAGCTGCTGTGAATCTTTTTAACCAGCCTTTATGTAGACATATGTTTCATTTCTCTTAGGAATAAATACTTAGGAGCGAAAATACTGCATTATGATAAATGCAAATTTAACTTGACAAAAATGACTTCAAAGTGACTGTGCCATTTTACATTCTTACAAGTGCTGCGTGAAAGTCCTAGTTGCTCCAAATTTTTAAAGTAGTCAATCATTTAAATTTCAACCCTTGAGTAAATTGTACTGTTGCATAATTTAAGTGTAATGTGCATTTCCCCCATGACTAGTGAAGACAACCATTTCTTCATGAGTTTCATAGCTGTTTAGGCCCCTTCCCTGAAACCTATGGCTTCCACCAATCTTTGAAGCTTGTTTTCTTCCTTCATACTGAGTTACAGTTCTCATACAGTCTCATTTCCAAGTCCTTTGTCATGTCATGCAATACAAATAATTTATCTTAGTGTGTGACTGGCTTTCAATGTCTTTAAAAATGAAAGGTTCTTAGTTCTTGATTCATAATAATTCTTTTCCTTAAGGGTTCCTTTGGGAATATTCTGTGGCATGGTTGACTACTGCTAAATCAGGAAGTTACGCTTTGTTTTCCTCATAAGTTTTATAGTTATTTATTATGTTTCAAATGAAGTTACGTATGTGGTGTGAGATGGGAAAATTTCAAACTTGAAAATGGATATCTGAGGCTGATGAGGTGACTTAGCGACTAAAGTGCTTGCTGCCTGAGTGTGGGGTTGCCAGCACCCACGTAAAGAGGTGCACACAACAGTGTATGTCAGTGTCTCCGGCACTGGGGTGGAGGGTAGAGAAATGGGAAGATCCCTGGGCCTCATTGTCCAGCAGTCTTACCAAATGAGTGAGCTTCAGGATCCATGTGGGAGCTTGTTTCAAAAATAAGATTGGAAAATGGTTGAAAAAGGCCTTTGACATCCACCTCTGGTGTCTGCACGCACACACACACACACACACACACACACACACACACACGAACACATACACATACATGCATCCCCACACACAAATGAACATTTAGTGCTCCTGCAATGTTTTCTAGAAACTACTTTTTCACCAGCTGATTTGAAATCCTTACTGAAAAACAATTGACTCTGTATACGTACAATTGGGGACTTTTTTACTCCTCTCCATTTATCTGTGTGCATGTAATGCCATTAATTACACAGTGCATTGATTACTATAGTTTTAGAGTAAATTTTTGTGGTGTCAATCTTTATTACTAGAAAAATATTCACAATTTCCAGAACTAACACTTTTAGAACTTTGATTTGAGTTTTAAAGACCTGTAAATTAATCTGGGAGTGGCAGGGGGGGATGAACACTTTGACAATTTCCAGTCTTCCAGTTCATGAACATAGTATATTTCCTTTTGAAATTAGGGGTGCCCAACTTTTTTCAACACCCTTTTTTTTTTACATTTAATTAAACTTATCAAAAACAGTTTCAAATCTGTAAGGTTACCCCTTTCATTATAAGAAATATTTTCTCTTGCCCTCCGGGGATAAACTCTCACTGTGGTGGTGAACACACAACTGGTTGACAGAGAGAATACAATCCTCAAGATTTAACTGTGTTTGGATTGTGAAAATATATACCAGGGAGAGACACCCCAAATCTTTCCAGAGCTATTTTGTGGGTTGGTATCCAATTATCTTTTAACCCAGGTATCCCCCTCAGAAGATTCTGAGACATAGAAATTTGAACACAGTCATTTATCATTGTTTCCCATCACCTTTCCTCTTTGATATCACCCCTTTCTTTTCCTTGCATAGGTAATAACTTCTAGAATGTTCTCCTCTTTAAATCTAAACATGTCAAGTTATAAACTTCACCAAAAACATTGCCTTGGTGAAAAGCATGTTGTGTTTTCCTTTTCACCTCCTTCAAAATACTTTCTAATATTTCAGCATCTGACAGCAGCATCAGAATATTATTTAATTTCCAGACATTTAAGCATTTCCTTTTATCCTGTCTTTATTGCTTTCTTGCTTAATTCACATATGGAAGGGAGACACCATGTAGTAGCTTAATAATTCTAATTTTTTTGCAAATTGTTTGTACCCTAATGTATTTATTATAATAAAAGTTCACTGTGCATTTAACAGTGATATGTAGTCTCAGGATTTAGGTAACATGATTCTTATAGTCAAATGGGTCAGAGTTATTGATATTGTAGTTCGGATCATCTACACACCGAGTTCCTGTCTCAGCTCTATGAATTGCTAAAAAAGAGGGTTGAAATAGTCAACAATATTCAGGTTTTAAAACATTCTTTTTGTGTTCTTTAGTTGTTTTCATGTTTTCTTTATTAGCATACAGGTTTGGCATTTTTCATCTTGTTGACTGTCTTATCATTATGAAATAATAATGTACTTCCTTAAAGGGGAATAAACTTGTTGTTCATTATAAAAGACTATTTGTAGATATTGATATAGACATCCTACATTGTTCATACTAATGATTTATTTTAAAAATATCTTTTACTGTATTTTACAAATGAGGAAGTAGAGACACAGTGGTAAAGTAATTAACCCATACAGCTGGTAGTTACTGTTATCTTTATTTAAATGGCCATCTACACACTGAGCCCACACTTTGATTCACAACACTATCTTGCTTCTCAGGAGTAATTTGTTATTTCTTTTCTTTTTTATTAAAAATTTATTTTTCTGAATTAATTTCACCCCTTCCCTTTCCTTTATTCAAAACCTCCCATATATTTTTCCTTGTTCTTTTTCTTTTTTAAAAAAATTTAAATTCATTTTATATACCAACCACAGATCCCCCTCTCATCCCTCCTCCTGCTTCCCCCACCTTCCCCCCCCATCCCTCATCCCTTCCTCCAACAGGGTGAGTTCTCCCATGAAGTGACGGCTCAACCTGGTACATTCAGTTGAGGCAGGACCAAGCCCCTCCCCGCCTTGCTCTTTTTCAAATTCATGGCCTCCTTTAAAATTAATTGTCATTACAAACATGTCTATCTGTCTGTCTGTCTGTCTATCTATCTGAATATAAAATTTGGTTGGATAACTATTTTGGTGTGCTCTCCCCTGGGGGAGAGTAATTCTCCCACTTTCAGCATGCCTTCATTTTCTTTATATAGGGTTGAAGCCTCATGAGCTTTCCTTATCTATGTTAGTATGTCTATTGGTGTAGTCCTTGTTCAGCTCCTGTTCAGGCAGTCATGTCTGTAAAATTTAAGGGTATGGCTTTTGATGCCATTTCACAGAAACCTTTCTGATTCTCTGTCATTTGCAATATTTGTGCCCAATCATCCAAAATGATCCCTGAGCCTTAGGTGCAGGAGTTGTATTGTAGATATAATAGTTGGGACTGGCTTCCACAACTCTGAATTTTGATTGGTTGTATTTTGTTTGTGTGTTTGCTTTGGTTTGGTGTTTTGTAATGGTTTTTGTCTATTGAAAGAGAAATTTCCTTGGTAGGAGATGAGGACTATCTGGGGGTATAAGGAAAAAATATGTAGAATGTCATTAGGCATTTGTCTGGTTTAGTAAGTGGTAGTTAGTTGTAGGTTCTCCTCATAAGATGCATTCATTAGCCCTGGGTAGTTAGTTAGGTTTTCAGTACAAGGCATGAGTTCCTTCTTGTTGAGAGGGTCTTAAGTCCAGTAGAGATCTATTGGTTACTGCCAAAGTTTATGTGCCACTACTTCACCTCAAGGTTTATCATGCCATGCTCATTGTCAATGTGTTTTCTAGGTGTCATAGCTGGTTAGGACTCCTGGATGCTTCCCTCCTTTAGAAGCATACATGTTGTCTTTTGGTATCATGAAAGCTAGTCCTCAGGAAGGAGGCATTCAGGTCAGTTCCAGCTCAGAGACCTCTGGGCCTGGTGTCTGAAGTGGATGGTGTCTTAGCAATATAGACTTATTTGGAAAGCAACCCAGGGTGATAGCAATAGGAGATAATCTTTTAGGAGTCCCATGGACAATCCTGACCAAAATCTCAAAATAGAACTCCTCATATCTGTTGTTGGGCTTTTTGTCAAATGACCATTTGAATCTTGAGGAAGCATTGTTTGATGGGAAAATTTCATTTAAACTATGTACATATATTTATAGACTAATGTTTTTTTTTAATATGTCCTGTTTCATACTTTTAGTCTTGTATGTAAGTGTCTATGTATTTCAGGAAGTTTTTGTACACAGCATGTGATTGGGTCTTGCAGCGACAATCTGCCTTTCATTTAGTGTGTTTAGATCATTCATATTTAATGAAGTACTGGTATTCTTGAGCTCAGATATATCCTCTTGGGATTCATTTTCTCTTTTTATGTCTTGGTCATTTTGTTTTCTCCTTTCTTCTTTTAAATGTATGAAGTATTTTTCATGTTCTACTTTAGCTTCACTGTTGGCCTATGTCCTTTCCATGTTACAATATCACTCTAATGTTGGCCAAATAGTCTTTTTATTTTCTTTTTACTTTGTAGGTTATATGAGGTCTATGGCATCTTTTCTTTCTGTAAATAACATTTCAAAAGGTAAAAACAAAATTTTCTAGCTTGTAGAACTCAACAGAAGCAGAATCTAGGACATATATGGCCTGGAGGCCACTCTTGGCCAACACCGCTGGTGGAAATATTCACACACTGACATTTTGTGAGATAGTCACATCTCACATCTAGTGAAAAGGACTCACTACAGCAGGAGAACATCACATTTTTCTTCCACTCCTGCTGTTAATTTTGTCATGTATTTTCCTCTGCACAGAAGTACCAGTTTGTTGTTGTACATTGTTTTTTAAACCACTAACTGTCTTTTAAATAAAATTTAAAGACAAGAAAAGCGTCTTTAATATTTACTCAAATATATGTCATTTGAGGTGCTTTTCTCTATGCAACCAACACACGTTTCTTTCAGCTTGACTACTTCTTTTAACATTTAGCATTTTTTTTTTTTTAACATCTCCTCTTGGGCTAATCTGTTGGGTGTGAATTCTCTTAGCTTTTTGCTCATCTTTGTAGTGTCATTTAACCTACAAATATCCACCCAATCTATCTAGAGTTGTATGTTGAGTTCCTTGCTCTTTAAATACAACACTTTGTTGACTTTGGCTGTGCTCTTGATGAGAAGTCTGCAGCCAACTTTGTGTTTGTTCACTGTATGTAGAACATGAGTCAGGTCCTTGGTCCTTTGAAGTTTTTCTTCCACAGTTGGTGTATCACAGCTTGGTTATGATGATCCTTGTTGTGGCTTTCTTTGGATCTCTGTGGTACTGAATTTCATGAAGTTTATGTATTTTGGTTATTATTATTATTATTATTATTATTATTATTTTTAACGAATTTTCTGATTCTCCTTCCTTTCTTTTATTGTAAATATACACATTCATATGTTAAGCCAGTTAGTACCATCTACAGATGATGTAAGTCCAAATACTTTTTGAGACTCAGTTTGAATATATTTTTATGTTCATATGTTTAATTCAGTGATTTTGGTTTTTCTTGAGGCTTTAATGTGCTAATAAGACTATTACTTTTTCATTTCAAATGCATTGCTCAGTTCTAGAAATTATATTTGTTCTTTTAAAATTATTCTATTTAATACCACATTCATTAAATTTATCTTTTCCTTTAAATCTTAAAGCATGCTTGCTAATTTTGGCTCCTCTGCTCTGATTTTCTTCTGGCTAGGATTAGAGTTTCATCACTTCTTTGTGTAGTCATATTTGCATTATATTACATTTTATGGGTTTCATATATTATGGAGCACACAGTTGAATGGTTTAGATTTTTTTAACTTTTCTTTAAGAAGATTAAACTGTATTTTGCCGTGAGGTATTATTTTAAGGTCCTCTTGTTTGGTTTTGTCTGTTTGTCTTAAGCACTACTTGGCCATGTTTAAAAGAGCCGTTACCCCCAAGTTCATGTAACTGCTTCTAAAGTGTGACCCTTCTGAGTTCTCTATGAATGCAGCAACATCTAGTCATGATGGGTAAGACTTGCATCCCCACCAACCTGACTGAGCTTTGGGGATTGTTCTGCTCCCAGTTCTGGGTCCCTTGGTCTTCTCCAGCCTAGTAGTTTCACCTGATACAACTCAGCCTGTGATTCTTGGTGACCCTTAGGTGACTGGGCAAGATTTCTCTAAATACCTCCCTCTTCCCAGGTACTCTATTTTTTTTTCAATTTGTAGATGGCCTGTCCTGAAGGTTTTTTTGTTTGTTTGTTTTGTTTTTTGTTTTTGCTTTTGTTTTTGTTTGTTCTCTCTGTTTGGCAGAAAGATTCCTTCTCCAGAAAGCTAGAGAACAAGCTCCTTCCTCTTCCCTCCCCACTAGGCACTGTACTACTTCATTTTCTGATGTCTAGCAGGTGAAAATGTTTGTGCCACACATTTAGTCTAGGGTTTTAATATCTGGTTGTTTATGCTGGAACTGAAGTGCCAGTCATTAACTACTTTCTAGATGAAAATAAAGCTTCTTTTCCTGTGTAATGAAGAATCTTGGGCAACCTGTTTAATGAATGAAAATCTGAAAATTCATAGGGAACACAACCAGGAAATAGGAAACTTGAAGAGATTCAACCAAGAGGTGACAATCCCCCTGCTAGTTTAGCCCATGTTTGAAGGGCTATGCATGCAAGGTAAGGGCCTCTCTGGGAGTGTGTTCTGTGGATACCTCTGTTTCTGTTTATAAAAGTGCAATGGCAGAACAATAAAAATGAGCAGCTCTGTTTGGGGATGAATTAGAAAATTATTTATAGAAGGGCAGAGGGTTTTTTGAGCAAAGTCTAGAGGGGTAGAAAATGCAAAGAATTAAAGAAGGCAGTCTCAGAAGCATGTGTGGAAGACATGTACAGCTACAACATGGAATAAATTACCTGTAGGCTTGTATCACACACAGGAAGACCCCTGACTGTAGCTATGCTAATAAGTTAAATCAGAATCCAGTAGCCCCCCAAAAAAGGCTTTAAGAGAAGAAGTTATGTATTGCAGTAGCTCAGACACAAAACGTTTTGCTGCCAATGTGGGAAATTCATTAGTAAGAAACATAGCTGGATGTAGCAGTGTTTTTCAATTACAGAGAGCAAACCCTCACCAAGGTTGTAAAGTTAATTTTTCTTTAATAGAATAGAGTAGAATAGAGAATGTCATTGTGCGTATTTTCAGAGTAGTTTTTGAAACTTTTATTTTACCAACTTACATTTGATTTTAATTATATATCTATAGTAAGTCATAATCTAAATATATTTCTTCATAATGATAGGAAAAATGTTTTAAAGCCATCGTGTTAGCATACTATAAAAGTTGTCTAGTTGGAAGATTATGAAGTTTAGTCAAAGCATTTAAAAACGGAAAGAGTGGGGATGATAATGAAAAGACAGAAGCTATAGGGTTGAGAGCTTGCTAAGTTTTGTGGCTTGAGAGTAACAGAACAGCAATTGTGATTTTTTACAGCAATGTTTATGTTGTGATGCTGGGGATTCAGCAGAGAGCCTGGTACATGCTAGACAAGCACTCTACCACCTAGTTACATCCCAACAGATGGAACCTTGGAGTTTTTCACATACAGTAGAGTGTTTGATGAAGATTACTAAAATGCCATGTGAAGAAGAATAAGTTTCTGCAAGTCATAGCATGTCAGACAAACACCAAAAATACAGAAGGAGCAGTTAGGAAAGAATCTAAAACATCTCTACTCTTAAACATTAAAAAAAAAAATCAGCCCAACAGTGATTCTCATTTGGAGATGGGAAATTGTAGGAAGTAGGGGTGAGTATAAAAGCAGAGTAACCCATCAGCACATGTACCAACTTGGGAAAGAAACTAAATGAAATCAGACATTTTCTTCTCAATACATTATTTCATTTTTCTTGTCTTAAAGGAAAAAAAAGTTATTTGATGATGAAGTAAAGCCCATTGGATGATTTTGACAAAATATAGAAATATAGAAGATCGACAGAACTGTACATTATATGTAATGCACGAGACCTTCGGCCCTTGATGACATTTATCTTCCCTCGCGAGAAGAGATTTAATAAAGTAATTTATTAGGTCCCTTCTCACTCATAAAAAGAAATGTCGTAAAAGACATATTCCTTCATATATTCTCCATATATTGAGTATTAATCCTTATATTACTGACACAGTGTGGTCTGCTAAATTTTCCGTCATTCCATTTTAGAGCAAAACAAATGTAGACGCTAGGACAATCTTAGATTTGGGGGGCAGAAAATTTTAAGATTGATCGATGCTCTCAAGTTTCTCAATTTGGAGTGCATATTAATTTTCAGAAAAGAACTGACCTTGGAAAATGAGCTGAACATCATTTCAACTGTTTGAATTATGATACCAAATAAGATATCCACTCAGTGACAGAGAGAACACTTTACACAGAATGAGTCTGCTTTCTGGTCTCCCCTGTCCCTGAGAGTGGAAAGGCAGGCAATGATGGGATGTCAACTTCTCTGATCTCTGAAAAACAAGTTGATTCATAGTTTCTTGTGTATAGGATGGGAGAGCCATCACCCTATATAGAACATTGTGCTTAAATGACAAGTATTCATGTGTTCATTTCTATGTTGTAAGTAAAAGATAAAAAAGTATTTTTTTTTTTTTTGGTTTTTTCGAGACAGGGTTTCTCTGTGTAGCTTTGTGCCTTTCCTGGAACTCACTTGGTAGCCCAGGCTGGCCTTGAACTCACAGAGATCCGCCTGGCTCTGCCTCCTGAGTGCTGGGATTAAAGGCGTGCACCACCACCGCCCGGCCGATAAACAAGTATTTTATAAACATACAAAGTTTAGGCCAAAGACAAATAGGAAGAGAATTTAAGGATATACTAATTCCAGCTCACTTTATTTTAGTCAGTGATAATGATGCCAAGTAAAATTTAAATGCTGAAGTTTTGGGCCATTTTAGTTAGGTGTTTTTGTTGCACTTAAAATATTCACCTTTGCCTTTCATGCTCATCTGCACGAGAGAATGGAACTGTCATATTCAATAAAATTTCAGGTACATCTTCCGTTGTTTGAGACATGAGCAAAATGATGTACTACAGAGCAAATATGAACTGATTTCAGAAATTGACACAAATTCTTACAATTGACACAAAGTGACAGTACTCTTCAAAGGGAAGCTGCTGACATTGGATTAGATTATTGTCCTCAAAGATGACTTGTGTTCAGTAGCTTTGGTAAAAGAGAAGGGATTTTAGGAAAATAGACAGATAAAGCAGTTTGATCAACTGTCATAGCAATGGATCTATGTAAACTGCAGATTTCTATGTTGAAGTCCCAAACAGAGGCTTTCTTTCTTCTTAGAAAAAGTTGAAGATGCATCTTGCATGTGTAGAGTCCAAAAGTCTAATGCTGTTGCACCCTGTTAAACAGAAACCTTGCAAGAGGAAAAACTCCTGCTTTCCTTGGGAGTGTGGGCTTTCACCTCTGTAGCAAGAAGACTCTTTTTTTTTTCTTTTTGTTTTTTTAATAGAAGTCACAGGCCAATTAGCAGAAGCAATATGGCCAGCTTCCCATTCTCTGGTGCAAGCTGGTATATATGTTTGTAGTATAATCAAAGACAATGTCTGATAATTTAGTGAGTACAGTGTGTACAGTGCCTCATATGGAATAGATGCCCACATATTTTAAGTTTGTATAAGCACTTATTTAAAAATTTAAGAAAATTCTAAAAGGCTCAGAAGTATATGAAAGTAAAAACAACTATGTTCTCCATTTTACATGTTATTATTGATAATAATTGCATTTATAATTATATTAAGAGCCATAAATAAAAATTCACAAATGGCTACATATATTTTATAAAATAACAGGCAAATAAATTATATAGAAGTTACCAGCAGGTAATAGGGAGGGGAGCACATCAAGGAAACTCTTTCTAATATAAAAATGAACTGACAAATGAAAATTCTAAGAATATAAACTTTGATGCTATTAATAAGTCATTTCAATTTCCAGACAGACATAAGACTGGCATATAAAACTAAAAACACTTAGCCCCTAAACTAAGATGAGTTAGTAGACTAGAAAACAAGATAGAGCTACATCAGCAAAGAGTGTCACGTGGAGAGCAATGGCACTTGAGCCAATGTGTACTGAATGGAACAGGAGAGGACTTTTATTCCACCAAGTGCTCTTGGAAACATTTAGTAGCCACCACTGCACGTCCAGGTGTGTGCAGTAACATGGCGATGGAATAAATGTAAAGAGCTGAAATTTGGAGATAGTAAAGCCAAGTGGTGGTTCTTCTGCGCTTTGTTAAGCCCACCCCTTCTTTGGAAATTGAGATGGGGGTTTTCATCCGGGAAACCAAATGGAAGAGAAGACACCAAGCAGAGCAACGTGTTTTTGAAAGGCACCAATTAGCTGAGATTAAAAGATCTCAGTTGACATGTTGAGGGAAGAGTATAGGGTTCAGCCGAACCTTCTGGAAGGACAAAACCAAGAAGCTGGCAGAACTGTGGTTTGAGAGCTTTTTGTTTGCTTTTATCCACAACAGTTTAAAATCACGTTTGAAAGTTCATCACGTAGAATTAAAGTTTGGCATAAACAAGCCAACACACCAGATTTTAAGATAGATGAGAAAATCACCACTTTTTGATGAGTAGTAAAGTTGCTAAGGAGGCGTCTGTAAATCATCGGAAGAGATGGTGCTTCTCAAAGTCGTCTGGAGTCAGCACCACGGGGCTTCCCAGGGAGGAGTAAGTTGAGGTCTGTTGTCACTTAAAACGCAATTTTGCTTATCTGATTGCAAAAGCTGGACAAATAAGATCTTAGAACTTAACCCATAAGCCAACGGATTAAGATAAACATATGATGTGGGTCAGCAAGATGGCTCCGCAGACAGAGGTGCTTGCTGTGGAGCCTGGTGATTTGAATTGGACCCCTGGGGCCCACATGGTAAGAGGTGAGAACTGACTCCTAAAAGTTGTTCTCCAACCCGCGTATGCACGACCTCATGCCCATGCGAGAAGGCATGTGCGCACGCACTGCATAAATAAGTAAATAAACGAAATGAAATTCAAACAACTATTTGATGCTCTTACAGTTGTTCTAGCGCATGTTGCTAAGGATTCAAACACGAGCCGAGACAAAGGCAACAGGACAGTAGGTAGAAAACATTCTCTCTTTAGGGGAACTCTGAAACTGCAATAGTATGGCCTCCTTCGGCTGTGACACCAGAGCAGAGCACAGATTCTGGGAATTCTATAAATAGGTGTGGGCATCAGTACAGAATCTCCAGTCTCTGGTTTTACCTCACAGCTTCAGAGTTGCTTAGAGCAGCATGCTAGACGAGATTACACGATACAGTCGAAGAAAAAAGTCTGCCAGCCAGAATGACTTTGACTCGTCAGCCAGTGTTGAAGGGAAGAACTAGCCAGCCCCAGTGATGGACACTGAACACAGGGAAATGGAAAGCCCCAGAGCCCTGACACTAGGCCCGGAATCATATCTAAGTCTCTGGCAGCTCACATTACCCCCTCAACACCCCGCCCCCACGGTTGAAGAAGAGACAGGAAAAAAATGGGTGGGCAGAGAAATAATTTTCCCTAATACTTATTCCAGGGAGTCTGCGTTTCACCTGGAAGAACATAAATTGGAAAGTTTTCAGCATCGGGGGATGTGGGGACTTGAGAGCAAAATTAATTTCAGTTAGGAAAGAATAAAGATCATTTCTTACAACCGTGAGTTGTGGATGTGGAAAACACTCCCCATAAAGTAGACATGACTAAAACCAAAATGAAAATCTGGGAGATTGCAACGTGGGTGTGAGGGATGGAGAACAATGGTGATCTGACCTGTGTGTTTTGGAAAAACTCTTTAAAGTGTCCACACAGAGCATTCATATATCTTCAACAAATCCCTGAGCACATATAGGTCAAGTGTAGGCAGAATAAGTGACCTCTCACGACAATCTACAAAGTGTAAAGCCTCAAGATGGTTCTCATGTCCATAGTGCCCGTGGGGGCAGACAAAATCTTATCAAACTACAAAGATGTGGTCATTAACACAGGCTGATGCTGACATAATGAAATCCAGAGTATGGAAACAGGTGAGGGAATGTGTGTGTGTGTGTGTGTGTGTGTGTGTGTGTGTATGTGTGTGTATGCTATTGTTGTTCCTTTGATTTAGTGAGAGAGGGGGAAATGATTATACAAAGGGGATAGACTTTTGGAGAAAACCTAAATGTTGATCACTAAAATAACTCCCAGAAGAAGACACATAAATGACTATTTTGTAATAATACTGAGGAAAGTTTTTTTTTTTTTTTTTTTTTGAGGCAGGGTCTCATGTATCCCAGGCTAGCATGGAAGTTGCTGTATATTGGAGGGTGACTCCTGACCTCCTGCCTCCACTTCTTGTGGCTGAGATTACTAACGCACCCCCACCCACAAGTTTCATGCAGGTTGAGAATCTAACCCTGGTCTTCACAAGTGTTTGGCAAATATTCTCCTAACTGAGCTGTCTCTCCAGAGCTGCTGTTCTTCTTTTTCTTTTTTATTTTCAGTGTTGGAGATTGAACTTTGGGCCTCATCTATGTCAGGCAAGGGAAGCTATTTTAATGGTGATGCCAAAGATAAAAGAATAACTGAAGGTAATGAACTTTTGTTCTGTTATGTGTAATATATTCACTTTCTAACTACATTACGTAGAACTTCTCGAACAGTGTAGGAGAGTGAATTAGTAATGGAAAATCTTCTGTTTCTAAATCACTAATTCATGTTGAGGCTTACCTATAGGCCTGATGCTGTCTTCAGCCTTAAAGGGTCTCATTGTTCTAGAAGAAAATCTTTTCATGTGGAGTACAGACTGTTTACTACTTTAAAATCAGACATACCTGTTGATGTCTAAAAAACGTTTGTAGTTTCTAATATAAGTTATATGAACAGACCTTTCTGTTGTTCTGCTTCCATTGGAACTATCTTTTCCTAGGTGATCTTACTATAATCCTGATGCCATTTACTCTCATTTCACTCTGGCTCTTTACCTCTGTGCCATGTCGTGTGTTTAATTTGAAGTGTTTAGCTGGACGATGAGCAGGCTACATTGATTATGATTTTCTGTAAGCACTGAACTAGTTTTGTCAAACATGATTTCACCTCATTTCTCACTCCTCAGAAAAGAGGTTTCTATGAAGAAAAATATTTAATTCCAAAGGCAACGTATTCACATTTACCTTGTATGAGGGGATAGTGAGAGCTATACAAAGCTTACATGTCCTGCTGTGTTGAGGTGGTGTGACAGGGGGAATGATCAAAACTCATGTTATTCTTCTATTCAACTTTCCATTCAAAATATGCACCATAGGTAAAATTTTTCTTCTGCCATTGGATAAATATCTGGAAACTCCATACTATTCACATTCCTAAATATGATAAGCTTGGCCTTCATCCCGTCAGAACAGAGACCCATTAAGTTCGCAGTCCTTATGTATGCTTCTCTTGGTGGGCACTCTCACGCTCACGGTCCTTAGGTATGATACGCTCGGTGTGCACTCTCATGCTCAGAACAGTTGGGGGATGGCAATTGGACATTCAGTGCCCAACATGAATGAGAACCAAGTTTTCCCATTCTCTCAGCTGGGTTAACTCAGATAAGTTACTGACGCCCGAGAGAGGTGGCTGAGCTCGCATCTTCTCTCATTTCCTGCTTCTACCTCAGGTTGCAAAGTGGATCCTGGGACTTCTAGAGACAGTGCCCAGAGAAGGACTGGAGGAGGCACAGAGGGAACGCTGTCACACTCGCCAAGACTCTGTACTGTTTAAAGTGACCTTTCTTGATGAAATAGCTTCTCACTACATTCCATCCCATCAGAGCTCAGCCTCTAGGATTTCATGTTCACCGCATCTTGGCACTGTAGACATGAGTTCACCTGTAAGTTTTGCCCATGATCATCTAGAACAGTATAGGAAAGGGTTGCCCTGGGTCCACAGATCCCAGGCAGGGCATCTTCTTCACACTGCTCTGGATACTTCCCCATTTAAGTTAGTTGCGGTTATTGTTCTAGGAGGTTGATTTCTCATATTTCACACTTCACAGAAGGGATTTGAAACTTTCAGCTTCCTCATATTTACCTTTATATTCAAGATGGGCAGTTTAAGTAAGGTTAAATTGGATATGCCAGTGAACTCATGCTGAACCCGAATTACTTACAAATATTTCGTTTTGTCCAGACACAAACTGTAATTTGATCTTTAAATACAGCACATATATCTTTCCTAAACAAGAAGCTAGGATTAAAGAATACAGCCAGGATTCTTTATTGTTTGAACTGATGATATCTGTAATATATATATAACAGATAGTGCAATTTGTATTTTTGTTGATTTGCAAACATTTCTATATAAAACAATAAAGACTGAAACAGGAAGGTCCATACAAGTCAATAGTAAACAGTTCGGCTGGGGAGATGGCTCATTTGGTAATGTGTGTGCTGCACAGCTTGAGGATCTGGGTTTGGACTATCAGCATCCACATAAAAAACCAGGTCTGGCAGCAGCAGCATAATTTCCATGCTGGAGAGGCAGGAACAGGAAATTCTTATGCTTTCCGGCCAGTTGGTGCAGTTGAATAGACGAGCCCCATGTCCAGTGATAGACTGTCAAAAAAACAAGGTGAAGAGCTATTGATGGAGAAACTGGTACCAACCTTGGGCTTCCACATGCACACACACACATGTGCACTTGCACATTCAAATGTAGACACATATACAAACATCTATCACACATGCACCAAAACCAAAATTTTTAATTAAAAATATTAAGTTGGGTCTGGAGAGATGGTTCAGTGGTTAAGAGCACACTGATGTTCCAGAGAACCTGAGTCTGGATCTCAGCCCTTGCAGGCACCAGGCCTATGCCATCTGGCCTAGCTCTCCCACCCACCCCCATGGTGAGGGATGGGGCCATCTCTCCAAAGTACAGGGGCCAGCTGTCCCCATGGGGAGGAGAGTAGTGCCAGTTCTCCTGTTCAGTGTCCATCCAGGGGTAAGGCCAGCTGTCCCAGGGCCAGTGAGGGGCAGGGCTGGCTCAACACAGCCCGCCAATTTCAACATGCATAGTTCTTTTTTTGGTTTGTTTGTTTGTTCGAGACAGGGTTTCTCTGTAGTTTTGGTGCCTGTCCTGGACTAGCTCTGTAGACCAGGCTGGCCTCGAACTCACAGAGATCCACCTGCCTCTGCCTCCCGAGTGCTGGGATTACAGACATGCACCACCACAGCCCGGCAAAGAACATGCATAGTTCTTATGACCCCTTGTGGCAACACAGGCCATGGACATCATCACAAATCCCATCTGCAGCAGTAATATGGACCCAGACATGGCCCTTGGCAGCAACTTGGGCCCAGATGACACCATGGTCCCAGGTGACAGTGCGGATCACTCAGATCAACAGGGTCCCAGAGTCGGCCGACCCTCAGACACCAACATTGCCACAGGTTGTGGCCTAGACCTCAGGCATCCATGTGGCCTTTGGTGGCAACATGGGCCATGACATCAACACAGACCCCAGCTGTGGCAGGACCATGGACCCAGACATGGACCTCGGTAGCAGCCTAGGCCCAGATGTCACCATGGCCCCACGTGACAATGTAGACCACTCAGATAGGCATGGCCCTGGTAATGGTATGACCTTTGGACACCAGCATGGCCACAGGATTAGGCCTAGGCCCTGAGCATCCATGTGGCCTTTGGTGGCACCACAGACCACAGACATCAAAAAAGTCTCTGGCTGTGGTAGGACCATGGATCCAGACATATGGTCCTCATCAACAGCTTGGGCTCAGATGTCACCATGGCCCCAGGTAGCAGCACTGGCCACTCAGATTTGCTTGACCCCCACGGCAGCAGGGCCCTCAAACACCAACATAAAATATTTTTGCTATAAATTTAGTGTATAATTTTATTTGATAAAACTTTGTTTATTACCTTGATTTGATTAGTACATTTATATGTATAGTATTTCCATAATAGCTTCAAATTAAACTTTAAAATTTTATTGGATTTGCAAAAAACTTGCAACTGAATTTTCTTAAAATGTTAATATACAAATACCTACATTTTATATATAATATACAATGGAAGTCAGGTGTTATTCTAATAAGTCTGCTTTTATATGTTACTTGGTCTTTTTTCTTCACGCAGCTTTTAATATTCTTTCTTTGTTCTGTACATTTGTGGTTTGATTATTATGTGCTGAGGGGACTTTCTCTTCTGGTCTAGTCTATTTGGTATTCTGTGTTTTTTTTTTTTTTTAACCTTGATAGGCATGTCCTTCTTTTGGTTAGGGAAATTTTCTTGTATGATTTTGTTAAAAATATTTTCTATGCCTTTGAGCTGGGATTCTTCTCCTTCCTCAATTCCTATTATTTGTAAGTTTGGACTTTTCATAGTGTCACAGATTTCCTGGATGTTTTGTGTCTGGCAATTTTTAGATTCAACATTTTCTTTGACTGAGGTATCCATTTCTTCTATCTTTGTCTTCAATGCCGGAGATTCTCTCTTCCATCTCTTGTATTCTGTTGGTGAGGCTTGCCTCTGAATTTCCTGTCTGAATGTCTAAATCTTTCATTTTCAGATTTCCCTTAGTTTGGGTTTTCTTTATTGATTCTGTTCCTACTTTCAGGTCTTGAATTGTTTTGTTCATTTCCTTCTACTGTTTTTTCCCTTCTCCATACATTTTTTTAATGAATTTATTCATTTCCTGTTTAGGAACCTCTAATATATATATATATATTATAATATATATATATATATTCATTGTTATTTTTTTTTGAGACAGGGTTTCTCTGTGTAGTTTTGGTGCCTGTCCTGGATCTCGCTCTGTAGACTAGGCTGGCCTTGAACTCATAGAGATCTGCCTGGCTCTGCCTCCCAAGTGCTGAGATTAAAGGCATACGCCACCACCGCCCGGCCCCTCTGTTATATTCTTAAAGGCTATTTTAAGATCCTTGTTTTATGCTTTGCTGCAGTTCTCAGGACCTATTGTGGTAAGGTTGTTGGGCTCTAGTGGAGACATATTGTTCTAACTGTGATTGATTGTGTTTTTACATGTGGTATCTAGACATATGGGTTTTGGATGTTCATAATTCTAGGTGTAATTCCAGTCTTATCTTTGGTGGGTGGATGTTTTGTTCCTTGGTTTCTGTCATTCTCTCTGGTTCTTAGAGGTTTGAGGTAGCTGTTTTTTGCCTGGTAGGGAATTCCTCTGGGATCCTGCTAAATGCAGCCATCAAGGGTTCCAGGTAAAATATGTTCTTTTCATTGGAAACTGGTACTTAGGAATGTATATGGGCTAGGAGGGCTGAGGGGGTCCACAGGAGTGAGGAAAGCAATGTGTTTTACCAGGATGTGCTTAGACTCCTGGGAATGGGGGCAGAGAGTGAGGAGAGGTCACAACAGGAAATCTGCTATGGAGCTGGGGATGAAACTGGGAGATTTATATTGGAGGAGAGGAGGGAGAGTGAAGATATGAAGCTCATCCACTTGTTCACTGAATCTGGATCAACTGAGGGACCAGCTTCTGGGTAGACCTTGGAGGGATTTTCTTAATAGGTTAACTGTAGTGAAAAGACTCCACCTAGCTGCATCCCCATCTGTTGGTGACCCAGACATACAGAAGTCCAAGGGAAAAGCTTCTACACTTTTTCCTGCTTGCCTTTATGTCTTGTTGGTGAGCTCATCCACCCTATGATGGCTACTATTCTCATCCTTCACCAACACCATAACTCAGATTCTTCTATTGCCTGACATGGACTGTGAGAACCTTGTTCCTCTTATTCTTATTCACTTCCTGGTCATGAAGTAAGAGGTTTGCCTTGTTACGTTCAGCTATCTTGACTAAAGCCCCAAAGCCAGAGGGCCAACTGGTTGTGGATTAGAACCTCTGAAATCCCTTCTATTTTTACTAGTTGGTGATCTCAGGTTATTTGTTATAGTGATGGAAAGCTGACTAACACCCCTAAGGAATATCTGAAACCAAGAATAGCATCCCTCATAGGCATGAGTCTTCTCTTAGGATTCTCCACCAAAGACCATAATGCCTCTCATCACTACTCTCTGCCTACTGTGTGGCAATGACTCAGTGTATTGAGGCTTGGTATCTCAGAATCTAAAGCTTTGGTGATGTCCAAATGATAGAAACAACTATGGTGTAACCTGCTAAGACTTACTTGCTACAAATTACCCACAGACTGTTTTGGGGTGAGATGTTTCACATAAGTACTCTCTGTAGAATGCTAGCCCAGAGATCTAGATCCAGCCCAAGTTACAAGAGTGGATCTCTATGCTTTTGTTAATTGTATGTTTTGCACAGAATAACAATCCTTTTTGCAGGCTAAGGGGTTTTGTGCATTTTCCTTGTCTTAAAATTCTATTTATTATTTTTATTGAGAATTTCATAAAACATATTTTGATTGTATTCACCCCTTCCCCAACTCTTACCAGATCCCCAACTCCTACCAGATCCTCCCCTGCTTTCTGGCCACTCAAGTTTGTTTTCTCTGTCTCTGTCTCTGTCTCTGTCTCTGTCTCTGTCTCTCTCTCTCTCTCTCTCTCTCTCTCTCTCTCTCTTTCTCTCATTCATCCATCCAATCCAGTATGTAGTACCTGTCCTCCAATGTTGTAGATATACCAGCTGACACACCATTAAAGAAAACTGACCTTCCTTCTCCCAGAAGCAATCAAATGTCAATAGTTCCTCAGCTAGGGGTCAGACTGACTTTGTACCCACATCCTCTCTTCCATGCTGGGATTTTTGTGGCTTGAGCTTGCATAGGTCTTATTCATACTGTCATAATCACTGTGAGTTCATATGTGTTGGCTGAAGGATTTTTAGCCTTTTTCTGTAGCTACAAATGCTTGTTTTAAAAAGATCATGATAGTACTATGACTAGAGCAATTAAAAACAAGCAAATACACACACACACACATATACACACACTTCAAAAAACTACAACTACTTATTGTTTAATCCTTCATGTTTCAGCTGCTATTGAATAAAATTCATGGGGGCTGCCAAACAAAAATAAAGGTAGACATGTTGCCCATGGTGTGTGTTTGTTCATGGAATGATAGGTACAGATATGTGTGTGTCCATGTGGACACAAAATGAAGAAAATGTGTGGTGGAGAAACATGGTCAGTGAGAGAGAGGAAGAAAGTGATAGAGAGGACACTCAAGTAGAAAGGGCAGATTTCAGAGGAAGTTAAATGGGCTCTAAATCCTAGCGAAGAAGTAAAGAAGCTGAGAGAAAGCTACAGGGAAGATGAATCATTTACTACCTTTGTCTGGAGCCATGAGAGTCAATGAGAAAAGAAATGAGTATAGGGTGACCTTTAAAACAATCAGTTTGTTCCTTCCACCCCTTCCTAGTGTTCTGAGGTTTTATGCTATAAAAGAGGCTTACTGCCTAATAATAAATGAGTTCTTGCTTGACTTGACTCCCTGCTGCATCTGACTATCTCCAGGTAAGAGGAAGGCTGGGAAACGGGTAAGCAGCACACTTACCTTTCCTCGCTTCCAGGCCACCTCTTCAGAGGTGACCTAAGTCCCCTGTGGGGTAAGACCTCACAGCTGGCGTCCAATGTGGGGTTTGAAAGTATGTTCGACTGAGGCCAAGCAGTCCTCCAGGGTAAGTGAAACCCTCAGTATGGGTAATGCAATTTTTTCAAAAGATCCCCAAGAGCCAGGGGAGGCCAAAGAAGGCAAAGAGGACCAGGAGGGTGAAGAGAACAAGTTTGAAGTCACCCCCTCTGTACCTTGTGAGGCATACACCCTGAAAGAAGTAGCCCCCCTGCCTTACATCCCTGAAACAGGGGAATGCTCCTTGCTATATACTACCTTTAGAAGGGACCTATGTGACTGGGGTACTTATGACCAGCCATCAGCTGGGGATTGGGGAGCCAATGAACTGACTTATACAGAGGCTTATATTACCCAGATAGGGCCCCAAGGGAGGCAAGGCACAGGGGCCCCCGAGAGCAGACCCCCAAGCATTTCCTGTTAATCTGGCCCCCGGCCCTAATAGACCACAAGAATGGTACCCATGGGAGCCCAAAGACCTTAAGAAACTCTGCAAGACAGTGGCAAAGGATGGTCCAAATGCCCCTTGGTCCCAGACCCTACTGCGGGATATTGCATATAATCCCTGTATCCCCAAGGATTGGTTGGACCTGGATAAGGCTGTCCTTTCAAGCACTCAATATATCAGATGGTGCACCCACTATAAGGAGGAATGTAGAGCCCAAGCAGAGGCCAATCGAGCTGCTTAACCCGTGATCCTGATTACTTATGGCATGTTGGCGAGAATTGCTGACTGGTACTCTACTAGGGTCCAGCAGGCTGCGATTCTGGTGCTATACCAAGACCAGGTGCAACAGGCGGGGCTAGATGAGGGACCTACAGAATCTCCCATAGCTGGATTCAGGCAGAAGCCCAATGAGACCCTACCATAGACCAGATCCAACAGAGCATTAATTGCAAACTACCGACTGGACCCCTCCGGGACCAATTTATAAAGATTCTAAAGATTCTGGTCTGCAATGGAATGAATTCAGAGCACAGTGTTGCCTGCGCAGGGCAGAAAGAGGCTTCCATGGGATGATGGGTGTTTGCCACCCAGGATCTGGGCACCCAACATCACCAGACCCAGACATTGGCTTTAGTGTTGCAATTCCAGACAGCTGCCCTGACTGAGGCTTTCTCACAGGCCCTGGCAACCCAGAGTCAGGGGACTGCAAAGCCTGCAACCCAGGGGGCCTGCTTTAGATGTGGGCAGGAGGGACATTTTAAGCGAGAGTGTCCTCTGCAACAGCCTCCCGCCTGCCAACAAGAGGCTTTAGGTCTTAGGTGCAGGAAGGGATATCTTTGGAAAAAGGACTGCAGGTCAAAATTCAGCATAAACAACTTGGGCTAACTTCCTCTCGGCACCATCTTTGCACCTCATGTCATCCTGTATGACCCACAGTATTAGTGTCCACTTCAGATACTAGAGGATTTATAATCAGATAACAGCCTTTTAAAATAAATGGATGTATTTATCAATGAATGTAAGAAATTTGCTTCTGTATTAAAATAACAATAATTGACCAGTTCAGAGGCAGTGCTGATTTGTCATAGAGTAACTTATATAATTATATATATATATATATA
>CABHPQ010156648.1:33168-46570 GCA_902168405.1 Peromyscus aztecus | reverse complement strand
CAATGCTGCGTTTGGACCTGTGTATCCTGGTGTGACGGTCAATGCTGCGTTTGGATCAGTGTATCCTGGTGTGATGGTCATTGCTGTGTTTGGATCTGTGTATCCTGGTGTGATGACCAATGCTGTGTTTGGACCTGTGTATCCTGGTGTGACGGTCAATGCTGTCTAGTTGGCATGACCTAGGGTCACCCAGGAAGCACTTCTGGACATGTCTATGAGCAGTTTCTAGGTTAAGTTAATTGAGGTGGGAAGACCCCCCTAAATTTAGGCAGCAACATTCCATGGGTTCGGGTCTCAGACAAATGAAAAGGAGAAGCCAAGCTGAGCACCAGCACCCCTCTCCTTCGGCTTCCTGACTGTGGGTGCAGCATGACCAACAGCCTCCAGTTCCAGCAGCCATGGTTTTCCTGCCGTGATGTACTGAACCTGCAAAATGCAAGGGGAATAATTCCTTCCTCCCTTAAACTGCTTTGGTCACCGGACTGAGAAAAGTAACCAACACAGAGATGAGGCCGCTTCCTGCGTTCCTCTTGGAGAAGAAAGCAAATACCAGCGTTGGTGCCAGACAGGCAGGGGGTACTAGGTCGGAGCTGGTGCAAATCAGAGGAGGTCTGAGTGGAGGAGGAAGATCACTGGGGAGGGCTTTGACATTTACACCTGGTCCCAGGTCTTCCCCTCCGTCTGCTTCCTGTGCACCATGAGATAAGTGATCTTTACCACATAGTCCCACTACCAGGGTCCTGCCTCACAAAGACCCAGCCAAGTGACCACGGACTGAACCACGAAACGAGCAGTCTTGTTACATTGTTTTCAAGTTGTAACCAAGGTATTTGGCTACAGCGACACAAAAAGCAACTAAAACGGTCAGTGACTGGGGCTGGAGATGTGAATCAGTGGGAAGAGTGCTCACCCTAGCACCCACAGGCCCCAAGTTTGATCTTGAGCATCACATAAGCCAGGTGTGATGATACGGACCTGTAATCCCTACACTCGAGGGGTGGAAGCACAAAGCCCAGGAGTTCTTAGTTGTCCTTGGTTATGTAACAAGTACAAGACCTTGTCTCAAAGGAGAGAAGGAATTCAGTCGACGACGGGAGCCACAATGATCACCTCTGACTCTGACACTGTACTGCATGGCACAGGCTGGATGGTCCCTGAAATTCGTATGTGGTCATCTTAAACCTGGCACCTCAGAAAGTGGAGTTGTTGGGAGTTAAGGTGGAGTGACAGGTTGGAGAGATCCCCTAACCAATGTAACTGCAGGAAATGGGAAGAGGGCACCGGAGGTGACCCCACCAGGAGAAGGCAGCCCTGTAGGCAAGGAGGGGGCCTCAAGAGCCCAGCCCTGCTCACCTGGACCTTGGACTCCGGCATGCAGGGCTGTGGATGGTACATGTGATGGTTAAGCCCTGCATTTGGGGCTCATTGACTCAACCACGCCAGACTGGAGCACAGGGCACTCTCACATGGGGCAGTACCTGGTCCTTGTGACAATTTTATACATTTTGTTGTTATTATTCCATTTTGCAATGAAAAGAATAAAGACTTTTAAAAAGGAGTTCACTGGCCTGTCCAATGCACACATTCAGCTAATATTCAAGCTAGGATGAAGCCGGAGGCCAGTCTGCAGCAGAGGCCGGACAAGGACTCAGTGCTAGCTCAGCGGCTGAGGGGTGCTCCCCTCCCACAGGGATCCAAAGCCTTCAGTGCTCACAGTTTCTCACCCTGAACAGGGGTTTGGAACCCTCTTACCGTTTCCTTACCTAAGGGGTCTTTGTTTGGCGGTTAAGGGCAAGAGAGAAGGTTGCCGTGGTGACATCAGAGACCCAGTGAGCGAACAGGCAAGGAGACGGCCAGACGCTGGGGAAGATGCTCCGTGGGAAAAGTGCTGAACTAGCATGAGTGCCTGGGTTCAGATCCCCGGCACGCATGTAAAAACGCCAACTGCAGCATGCGGCATGCACCTGTGACATACAGCTGTGACCCCAGAGTGGACTCGGGGGACAGAGACAAGAGGACCCTTAGAGCTCCCTGGCCAGCCAGTCTACCCAAATCAGAGAGCTCCAGGTCCAGTGAGAGACGAGGTATCAAAAAATAAGCGGCGGGTGATTGAGGAAAGATACTTGATGCTGACCTCTGACCTCCACACACGTGCACACACAGGAACATGTGTACACATATACAGCACATACATACAGTGTATACACACACATAAATGAGGAAAAAAATAAGGGATGGTAGGTAATAAGGGTGTCTTATTCAGGGTTTTTATTGCTGTGAAGAGACACAGTGACCACGGCAACTCTTATAAAGGAAAACATTTAATAGAGGCTCGCTTACAGTTCTAGAGGTTCAGTCCATTATCATCATGGCAGGACATGGCAGCGTGCAGGCAGACATGGTGGGGGCCAGTTACTCACTAGTGGAACTGAATTTGATGCCTCTTCACATTCTGTTAGAAATGAGAGATTTTAGCATTTTTACCAAAAGTAGTAATTTGATTTTCTGTGCAGAACAGCCACAGAAGTAAAAACCGTCAAGTCTGCATTTCACGGAGAAAAACCCAGGCTCAGAAAGTCTCCACTCCGCTTTGCTTCAGATCTGTAAATCAGGGCTAACAGCTCCAGCCTGGGTGTCACATCCATGGGAGGTCAACACCACACCCATTACAATTTCATCACAATGAAATAGCAGGTCGTATTGAACTAATAATAGGTAGAAAAATGAACACGAGATGTCCCTCATCAATGGTGACAGGGCAGTACACACGGGTTCCCTTCACGTACGGAAAGTTCCGACTCCAAGCCCTCAGCAGCATAATTGAGTGACAGGGAGCCTTGTTGATGTTTCTCCTTTAGTTAATCCATATTTTCTATAGTGGGGAAAAAACGTGAATCGTTTCATAACAAAGTTACTTTCTTTAAGTAAAGTTTAAAAAATATCGCAGGCCAGGCGGTGGTGGCACACGCCTTTAATCCCAGCACTCGGGAGGCAGAGCCAGGCGGATCTCTGTGAGTTCGAGGCCAGCCTGATCTACAAGTTCCAGGAAAGGTGCAGAGCTACACAGAGAAACCCTGTCTCAAAAAAACAAAAAAACAAAAAAACAAAAAAACAAAAAAACAAAAAGAAAAAATATCCCATCACTGAAGGGAGAAATTTTCTTCAGTAGTATAGTGTAGCCACTGATAAAGCGCCCATGCTCCTGTAATGAGCCCTCATCTAGGCTCCTGCACACACCCTGATGACACGCGCTGGGTCACCAAAACAAACAAGAAAAAGACATGGAAGTAGAAGCGGAGCAGGTGGGGGAGAGGGGAGCATCAGAGAAGCGAGGTAATGGGAATGCATATAAGCAAAATACATACATGTGTGAACGAGGCACGCTGAAACCCCGGTTATCCATAATTCATAGATTCTAATTAAGAAATTTAATCCCCTCATTGAACATAATCCCATGGACTCCCTAGAAAATGAAAATTAGAAACCAAACATAGGTCAAAAGTTCAGCCCCAGTGAAAAGAACTGTGTTTGAAGGGTGGCCTTAGATCAAAAACAGCAAGCAAGGTCTACTGCTTTGCTTCCCTCCAGTCCCAGGTCCCAAGCTGATTGAATCCCTGACCCTACCTGCTGCAAAATATAGACACTCAGCCTGGAAAGCATTCTGGTGTGGGGGTGCTCCTTGGAGCAGCTGACGCTGGTGCCAGCTCACTCACGCAGTCTCTCTCCCCCTCCATCTCTCCCTCCGTCCCTCTGTTTCTCACCAGAGCTCCCATGAGAAGTCTGAAGTGTGTTGTGGTGGACGCCAAAGGAAGCGGAACATCCTTCTACCTCCCTCATCCTCTGAGGCGGTGTAGCAACCCACGGTCCGTCCCAGAAGCGTGTCTGAGTGTGTAGAGTGTAAACGTGAGGAGTTACAGCAGAAGGCAGGGACTTGTGGAGAAAGCAAAGCCTGGAAAGGTAAGAACGGACATCGACTTGTTCGCGGTCCTTGAGGCTTTAAGTCCTGGACAGGTGCTGGTACATGATGGAGGTCTTCTCATAGCATGTCAAGAGACGGCCCTCCCCCAAGACAAGTCTCAGTCTCTAGCACGTGGTGCTACGAGGGGGGCTCCTGGTAGAAGGAAGCTAGGCGCTGGAGGTGTGTCTTGAAGAAGACAGGGGACCCTGGCCCATTATACCTCTCTCTCTCCCCCAGCTGCCCTGAGGTAAGCAACCTCTCCCCATGTACACCCACCATGATGTCTTTTGCCACCACAGGCCCCAAGCAGCAGGGCCAAGCATCGGTGAACTGCAACCTCGTCAGCAGTAGATTGCTCTGGGGATTTTGTTGCGGTGATGGAAGCTGACAAGCAGCAGGTGTACTTGTTACTGTCCTGTTGCTGTGATAAACAGGAAGAAAGGTTCCAGAGGAACATCCCCACGGCCAGGACGGCACGGTGGCAAGCGGAAAGACAGCTGTACAAAGCAAACCGAGAGAGGGACCATGATGTGGGGTGAGGCCATAAACCATCAAAGCCCGCCCCCAGTGACAGACTTCCTCCAGAAGGCTCTGCCTCCTTCAGGTCCCGTAACCTCCGCAAACAGCGCCTCCAACAGGGGACTGAGTGTTCAGACAATGAGCTGTAGGGAGACGTGTCTCATTCAGATCACCATGCAGGACAGGGAAGGGTGTGAGCCAAGGAGCTGACGGTCCTCATACTTTCCTGACAGCCCACTATCGAAATAACCCACACACTTCCTGGGACACGCTATTCCATCCATGAGGGTGGAGCCCTCCCAACAGAACCACTTCCTAAAGGCCACGCCCCTCAGTGCTATTACCATGGCAACTAAATTTCAATCTAAATCTTGGAACAGTGGAGGGGGAAAACAATGAGAACGGTGGCGGCTGGACAGTCGCTCGGGTGAACAGTGTCTTTTGCAAAGATGGCCTGCATCTGTGCCCAGACATGAGCCAGGGAAGAAACAAAAGATCTGATAGACCTGCCCTGAGGTGGGGCCCACCACACAGGTGCAGCCGGCTGCCTGCGTCTCCTCTCCACACTGGCCCCTTCCCACTAACCACAAGAAAGCGATTGCATTTCCAAGTGATGCAGGATGACCTGTGTGGGGAAGGAAAGCGCCTTTCTTGTTACCCCTCATGGCCCTTGTCACTCACATGCCTTAGTATGACATGGGTGTGTCCTGCCTGCAGCTGAACACAGCTTGAGTATGGCTCAACACAAAATCCTAAACCTCTTAAAACATGAGGATTTTTTCTGCCATTTATTTTTTTTTATTCAGTTTCACACTTCTCCAGGATGGACTTTGTAGATGACAATGTTGAGTTGCAAAATCAGAAGGCTGAACACACCAGCTGGATCCTGTGTGGAAAATGGCCAGCATCTGCCCTGTGTCCCAGAGTGGAAGAGACCCTGACCTAGAGGAAATACCACAGAAAGGCCCCCCCAGTTAAAAAGAACTGCATAGCAGAAATGAAGAAGGCCAGCCATGAAGGACATCACCCAGCATGGACACAGCCTTGTCATAAGTCACACAGAGGCATGCTGACCACAGACAGTTGGTCTTGGTGGCTACAACATCTGCAGCCACTGAGCCAGTTTCCCGTGGTGCCCAGGCGCTAGGGTGGAATATGAGCCTGTCAGGGAGTCATCCTGAAACAAAGTGAGGTCAGCTCTGCCCCACAGAGCCCAGGCTGGCTCCAAGGTTCTTCATTCAGTCCATTAAAAGCCTCAAGTTCCCCATTGCATCCTGTTTCTCATTCAGAAAATGGGTTGGCCTCAGGCACACACTCTGTTTCCCTAGGTTGTATCTGTTTTTTTTCTTGAATGGAATTGTTTGGCTGTTTGTTTTGGTTCCTCTTTGGGGATACCGAGAAAGCCATGTTCCCCTTTTCCTGGTATTAAAAGTGCGTCAGTGTGAGTACGGCAAATGAAAAGTGAAGACTAAGGAGTGGCCGCATTGCTCCACAGGCTGGATCGGCAGGCATCTCAGGGTGCCATAGCTCATCACTGTTTTTTGTTTTTTTGTTTGTTTTGTCTTATTTTTTTCCATATTTTTCCACCTGTCCCAGAGTGTGTCTCTAAGCGGACATGTGTCTGCTGGTACATAACAAGAAGAGAAAGGAGACAGAGGCAGTGTTATCTTGAAATTCATGAAGGTCGCCACTGGGACACAGAAGTGGGAGGAACACAAAGTCACCATCCGTGGCAGGGTGGGGGTCCAAGGCCACCCAGGGCCACTGTGTCTTATGAGCAACTGCCTGGTAGGAGAAGTCAACTCTTGGTCATAGCATGGCTCTTTCATGATCCAAAACAGGGACACAGTTCAGTGGTTAGACCATTTGATTCTTGAAGACCAGAGTTTGAACCCCCAGAACCCACATAAATGACAGGTGGGTATGATGTCCCACCTGTAACTCCAGCTCTCTAAAGGCTGACAGGAGCTCCCCAGAGCAGGCTGGCTAGCTAAACAGCCATATTTGTGAGCTCTGGGTTAATGTCTCAGTGAGTAACACAGACAGCAATGGAAAAAGACTCTTAACATCATCCTCAGGCCTGGACATGTACACATGCACAAATGCAAATGTGTATATACATACGTATGCATACCATTCATGCAGACACATGAAAAGAATAAAAGAGATGAAGAAACTAGCCACACACAAAAATTAAAATAATGGAGTGTAATGTCATCAGAGGACAAGAGGGTGCCAGTTTCTCCTCCCCAGCTTAGCTATGCAGCCAGATGCCATCAGGCCTGTGTGCCAGCGACAAAATCCCTCACCATGGAAGGGTTCATTATGGCTTGAGGTAGAGGACAGTCCACCATGGTAGGAAAGACAGCAGCAGGAGTGAGGTGGCTGGTTGCATTGGGTCCACTTAGGAAGCAGAGATAAGCATTCTTGTCCCTTGCTTTCTTGTGGAGGCCCACAAAGGCTCCTAGTGAGATCTGAGCTTGCTTTACCCAGCAGAGCTGCATTAGAGGATTGCTTCACCATGTGCATGGTTACAGGTGATTGGAAGGGTCTACTCTTGGCTGAGCTGGGGGAGGTCTTTGCTCTACCCCTTGGCATTCCTATAAATAGCCCTTTAGAAGAGACAGGAGGAGCTGGTGGATAATAATCCAGGCGGTGGTGAATAAGGATCCAGGCCCTCCTGAGGCTATCCTGTGTTTCTGTTTCTTTCCCCTCTACCCTTCTATCTAAATCTCTTACTCTCTCCTCAAGAGTTCCCTGGGGTAAAATGTGGGAGCTGGTCTCCCAGCTGGGCTCCCATACTTTCTTCTTTTTATTCAATCTGAAACTCCATCTTCCAGAAGGCTGTTCCTCACATTCAGGCCGAGTCTTCCCTCCCCTATTACAGCCCCCTAAAACACCCTCACAGACATGCCAAGAGTGTATCTCCTGGGTGATCCTACATCTCTCCAGGATTGGTTATGGCAAGATTGAAGAGGTGGTTCAGAGTGCATGCTGCCCAGGCACGAGATAACGTCTGTGTTTTTTCTCCTACTCGGGATTCCAGCCTCTCTCACACCCTTCCTCCCTGCGTGGCAGTCCTGCCCTGAGCTTCCAGCTTCCCTGAGAGCTCTGTGCTCCTCTTGAAGAACCAGAGATGCTCTGTGCTCAGGGCCACTCTGGCATGTGCTTTCTCTGCCCGTGCCCTCCTGCCACTCATCACCCCCTAGGCCAGCATCTGCGGCCTCTGACCGCCCAGAGTTTGTGCCGACTCATCTCTGGCAAGAAACACTTCCCTGTCCTAGAGCCTAAAACATGGAGGAAATGAGGAAGACTTCCAGGCAGAGAAGTGGTGGTGAGATGGGAGAGAAAACAGACTGCTCAGGTGTAAAGTGTGTGTCTGTCTGTCTGTCTGTGTATTGTGTCTGTCTGTCTGTGTGTCTGTCTGTCTGTGTATTGTGTCTGTCTGTCTCTCTATGTATGTGTGTATGTATGTGTCTGTCTGTCTGTCTGTGTATTGTGTCTGTGTATCTGTCTGTCTGTCTGTGTGTCTGTGTGTCTCTGTGTGTGTCTGTCTGTGTATTGTGTCTCTGTGTGTGTGTGTGTGTGTCTGTCTGTCTGTGTATTATGTCTGTGTATGTGTGTGTGTGTGTGAGTGTGTATGCACAGGCACACACACACACACACACACACACACACACACGCTCATGTATCTTCCTGCATGGGTACATGGAGGCCAGGGTTCAATGTCAGATGTCTTCCTCAATCGCTCTACACCTTCTATTTTAAGGCAGGGTCTTTCACTGAACCTGGAGCTCACCAATTTGGCCAGACCAGCTGGAAAGACGTAGGAATGCTTCTGTCTCCACCTGCCCATCACTGGGATTTACAGGCGTACACACCACTCTCCTGGCCTTTACTCTGGAAACATGCCTATGTAGCTTTGTCTTCTGGCAGAGGAGCCCACTTGCAGAAAAATCTGGTCCCACGGGGTCCCAAGGCACACATGGGTCAAGCCACAGCATCATCAGGGAATATTCTTCCAAAGCAAGGTAAGTTTCTCCATGACATTTCTCCTCTCTGGTTACTAAGCAAGGACATCTCAGCCCCAAAGAATGCTGGCAGTGTCCCCAGCAAGGAGCTGCAGGCTGACATGAACATGTCCAAGTATTGGTAAAAGAATTATCCTTATTTAAAAGCAAAACCCAAAGCTAGGCTCAGTGCTACATGCCTGCAGTTCCAGCTACTCAGGGAGCAGAGGAAAAATTCACAGGAGTGCAGGGGTTCAAGGTCAACCTGAGTAACATAGTGAAAAACCCCTGTCTATTGAGACAAAATTTGTTGTACCCCAGGCTGGGCTCAAATTCACTGTCTGACCTTGAACTTCTGACCCTCCTGCCTCTGCCACCAAAGTGCTAGAATAATGAGTGTGTGCCGCAGTGCCCAGTTTACATGGTGCTGGTGATCAAGCCCAGAACCTCTACCAGCCTGGGCAAGCACTCAGTCAGCCGAGCTACGTCTCCGACCACCTGCTATCTTTTAAAGGCAATCATTTTTAATTTAAGAGTACAAACCTAAAGCAAACCCGGGTTGTTTGTTTTCCTGGGGTTTGGGAAGATTTGTTTCTGCTATTGAATTTCTGATATATTTTGATGTTAACACTTTGACTCCAGGGTAGCTTGCAAATATTTTTCTCCTCTTCTCCTGTCTCTGTGGACTGTTTTCTCCAGTCATTTGCAATAACATGGGAGCTATTACATCAAGCAAAAAAATCCATGCAGCAAAAGACCAACACCCCTGCCAGCACTCACGTGTGGATCTGAAAAAGCTGGCCTCAGGGAACAAGGAAGGGAAGTTCCCTGGGGCAGGGGAGTAGTCAGAGGACACAACTACCGGAAGACAGAGGGATAAACATCAAGGGATCCACCAGGCAGCAGAGCCACTCACACCATTGAGGATGCATCCAGTTTCCAAAAAAAAAAAATGCAGTGTGGACTTTAAATGGTATCATTAGAAAACCGGTAACTGTGGGACACAGCATTTGTTAACGAGCGAGCGCCTGCCACTATACAAGCACTTCAAAACACCATGCTACAGGAAATTTAAAACCATGCAAGGTCACCTGACAACTGAAAGAAAGAGAGGCAGGGAGGCAGGGAGGGAGGGAGGCAGGGAGGGAGGGAGGAAATGTTAATCAAGGGCTGCCAAGAAGACAGGTAAAAGCTCTTACTGCACAAGCCTGGGGACTTGAGTCTGACCCCTGAAGCTCACATAAAGGTGGAAGGAGAGAAGACTCCACAAAAGTGACCCTCTGGCCCCCACACATGTCCTGAATGAAACACACAATAATAATAATTTTAATTTAAAAATCAGATGGGGAGATGACTCAGTGGCTGAAGGGGCTTACGCTGGCAAATGTTGAGGACTGAGTTCAAATCCCAGAACCAACACAAATGCTGGGTGGGTGTATTAGTCGGGGTGCTCTAGAGGAACAGAGCTGATAGAATCCAGCGGGTGTTCAGTCCACAAGGCTGGATGTCTCCGCTGGTCTTCAGTGTACACCTGAATCCTGAAGAAGAAGGCTCTAATGCCAGCGAAGGAACGGACTTGCCGCCAGAGTGAGAGCAAGCAGGCAAAGGGAGCAAGCGTCCTTCTTCCATGTCCTCTATGTAGGCTGCCAGCAGAAGGTGTGGCCCAGATTAAAGGTGGGTCTTCCCACTCCAAATGATGTAATTAAGGAAAATCCCTCACAGGTGTGGCCAGCTGTGTGGTTTTCAGTTCGTTCCAGATGTAGTCAGGTTGACATCCAGAAGGAGCCATCACAGAGGGTGTGCAGCCTTTTTAATTCCAGCCTCTGAAGGCAGAGATGGAGACCCCAGAGCAAGCTGGCTATGGAGAGTAGCTATATCATCGAGTTCTGGGTTTGACTGAAAGACCCTGCCTCACTGAATAGTGTAGAGAGGGATGGAGGATGACTCCTGACATGAACCTTGGGCTTCCACGTGCACTACACACACATACACACACACATGAACCTACCCCCACACATGCAGACATGAACATACACCCATGCATACCATATATATTTCATATATATGCATATGAAAAAGGAAAAAGAAAAAAAAGTCAAAACATAACCAAAACAGCCCACTCCTTCCCCCACAGGAACCCTAGGGGGGAACGTTCCGCAGTCACAAGGCTCCTTTTCATCGGCCTTCTCCTTCAGCCAGATGGTCTTGCCCTGGAGATAGACTGCAGTAAGGCCCCAAACTGGGGCGCTGGTGCTAACTACAGACTCAGATGTAACCTGAGCTGGCCCAGGTGCTGTCTCTGACACTCAGCTGCCAGCCAAGCCCCTGCTCCCTAATTTGGGAAGTGAAAATGGCCTTCTGCTCAGAACCTTCTCCACATGAGCCCTGCAGAAGATCAAAGGCACAATGTCCAGCAGGCCCACCGTGGCCGGCATTAAGTAATGATTTGTAGTGTCTAGTCACAGAGCTTAGCTTTTTCCATCTGTTTGTCTTTGGTTTTTTCATGTTTTGTTGTTGTTGTTGTTCATTTACTTATTTCTGAGACAGAGTCTCACATAGCCTAGGCTGACTTCAAACCATCATGTAGCCAAGAATAACTTTTAACTCCTGATCTTCCTCTTTGGGCTTCCACAGGCTAGGATTATAGGTGTACACTACCATGGCCAGTACAGCACCTCATTCTTCATCCATCTAATACGATATGACATATGATGGTATGGTATGGTGATATGTAGTATGATATGGGAAGGGATGGTGATATAGTACAGCATGACATGATATGGTATATGGTACAGTATAGAATGGTATGGCATGATAAGGTATGGTATGGTAAATCATGATATGGTATATCATGGTATAGTTTGGTGAGAGGTTTGATGTGGTATATTATGGTATGGTATGATATGGTATGGTATGGTATGGTATGGTGACAGGTATGGTGACAGGTATGGTATAGTATGGTATATTTTGATATTGTAAGCTATTATATCTGGACATTACCATTTCCACCTCTGGTCTTAGAAATCTTCAAATGCTTATATACAGCGGAGTCCCTGATCCTCAGTGAGAGGCCAGCACCACACCCATGGGTCCCAGACAGGCCCTGGGTCTCCAGGAAAAGCAGAAGCCACTCCCTGCTGGGTTCTGCGTGCCAACAGTCCCAACTCCCCTCCAGGGGGGTGTGCAGTGCATTGCTCTCCCTACAAGGGCAGGGTCAGAAGTCATCCCAAGAGGAAGTGTAGCCTGAGCCTCTGGCCTCCTATCTCTGTCTTCAGGAAGCCCACACCTCACAAATCAGACTCAGGGTTAGGGTTAGGGCCGTGAACCCTGAGTGCCAGGAACTCTACTTGTGGACTAACACCAGCAAACGCTTGGAGTCACTTACTTCAGGGTCAACCCCGGACCTGGGGCAGCAGCAACAGGAGAAGGAGTCTCTCGCTGGGGTCTGGGTGGACACTTTATAAGTCCATTTACTCCCTGCTGGCATCTTTACAGCTTTTCCCAGAAGACTGTTGCCATGGTAACAGATGACTTCACCTTTCAGCTGTTCAATAAGTAAAATGACCTTAAAGTTTTTTAAACCTCTTTAAGCTTCATTTCAATGATCCTAGGGAAAAGGGCCTCCATTGCATTGACCAAGTCTTTTAAGTATATTAATTGGCTGTTAGTAAAGTTTTCTAAATTAGACTCAAAATTCACAAAGCAGGTGATCCTATCCAGAGCCCACCCTGTCGTTCTGACGAGAACCCGGCCTTCCCTGAGGCTCTCATCATTCTCCTCAACACGTTTTTGCTTGCCAAGGCCCTCTCCTTGCCTGTAAAGCAGAATTGCTGTGGTGACCTGGAGCTTCCCCTGCTGGAGAGGCCACTGGCCCCACCCCGTATGGAACCAGCAGGGCGAGGCCCCCTGTCTTCTAGAGGGTAGGACACCCAAGACTCCATCACCGCCGGCCTAGCTGAGTCAGCCTTCTGCTGCTTCCTCTCTCTTTACCACCCTTACAACACTTGGCGAGGGCCAGCTCATGCTGGGCACTGTGGTCGTGTTCTGCATACAGGAGTGGCCAAGATACAGGCCCTGCCCTCCTGGGTCCCAGGTTTTAGTGACAGAGACCAGGCAATATTCAAATGCACATGGAATATCATGTCATGGGAAGACAGAGCCAAGGGGGAAACTGGGGACCTGGATATCTGGGGAAGGGCTGCCCAGAAAGGGGAACCACAGTCCGTCTTGGGAACAAATCCACAGTGCTCAAGAACGCTCCATGGCCTCCTTGTGGTTTTTCTTGTCCCAGTGACTCGGTTTAGCTGAACCTCATCTGTATGACACCTTGGAGTCTTAATCTCATGCTGGATTTTTAATTTCTAAAATTTTCTTCATTCTCTTTTATAGTTTCTGTACTCTGCCAAAATCCAAAAGTTTTATTGACCATGTTAAGCATAGTTATTTTAAATCCGCCATTTATATTCCCTATCAATATTTTTCTTTTACCTCTTGATACCACTCAGTGTGAATCCCTCTCTTTCTCCCCATCCCCGCATTGCCTTGTCTCTGACACCAAATTATTCAAGTTGAGTGACCTGAAGGGTGGGTGAAGCCACTTGCTGAGTAAGTATGAGGACCTGAGTTCAAATTTCCAGCACCCACATTAAAAAAAAAAGTCGTGGCTACGTGTGCCTAGAACCCCAGAACTGGTGGGAGCTGACAGGAGGTCCGCTGGGGCCTGCGGGCGGCTGCAGGTTCAGTGAGGGAGCCCGTCTCAAGGGGTGAGGTGGAG
Source organism: Peromyscus aztecus (assembly GCA_902168405.1). Lineage (NCBI taxonomy): Eukaryota > Metazoa > Chordata > Mammalia > Rodentia > Cricetidae > Peromyscus > Peromyscus aztecus. The sequence goes on along the minus strand of CABHPQ010156648.1, from coordinate 33,309 downwards.
AATAAAGCAGGACACTGGTTGCCTTCCTCTGACCTTCACATGTGTGCATATACCACACAGATACAACACACACACATACACCACACATACACACCACACCACATACACACACCACACATACACATGTACACATCACACACA
>CABHPQ010156648.1:0-33158 GCA_902168405.1 Peromyscus aztecus | reverse complement strand
CACACATACCACACATACACACTACACATACACCACTATACACACCATACACACCACACATACACACACACCACATATACACACCACACACACATCACACATACACATGTACACATCACATACCACACACCACATACCACTTACAAACTCATACTCAAGCCACACACACACCCCACATACATACACACACATCACATACCACACACACACTCACACCAAACACACACTATACACATACACACATATCGCACACCACACACAATAAATAAATAAATAAATAAATAAATAAATAAATAAATAAATAAATAAATAAAAATTTTTTAAGAATTAAAAATATTCAGAGGCTAAAGAGATGGCTCAGTAGTGACAAGAACGAACTCTCTGCTCTTACAGAGGACCAGAGTTTGGTCCCCAGCACCCTTGTCTCTGCCCTCTTCTGGCCTCCGTCAGCACCTGTGCCCGTGTGCCCATATGCACAGGCACACACACACATCAGTAAGTATAAAATCAACTCTTTACAGCATGCATATCCAGGAACATATCTTGGTCTGCTCTCCCAGGCAAAGGGAAGAGCAGGCTTTGCGACCTGAATAGAATGCCAGTCTTCATCCAAGAAATGAAGGGAAAGAAGGGGGGAGGGGTGGTCCTAGATGAGTCCGAGGAAGTGCTCGGATTGGTCTGTGGACAGCATGAAGGGGACCCAGCGCCCTGGACTGACTGAGCACACAGGAGGCTACTGTGGAGCAGGGAAGCAGCAGGGTTTCTGGGCAAGTATTCCTTGCTGAAGAAAAGCCGTGTGAGAGGAGGAAGACCTGCCTCTAAATAGGCAGGAGCGGCGTCTTTCAACCAGAGGACAATACAAAGCCGGAGCCCCAGCCTTCGGTGACATTCCCAAACCACTGAACTCCAGGAGGGCTTCTGGGGTCTATAACATGGTGAGGGGCCACGGGAGTGCGGGGTGCTGTTCTGTCTTGCTATTTAAGCCTCTTTGATTGGGGCTGCTCGTGGCTTACCGCCCAAAACATCCCGGTGAAAATGAACTCTCACCTGCTCAGAAACTTCCTGTCTGCAGCTGGACCCCTCACCTCTGCTTTCCCTGAGCTGGTCTCTGACAAAGCCTCTCCCCGGGTTTGTAGATGGTCACCCTCTCCCTAGGATCTCCCGTGGTTGTCCCCTGCATGGGTCCAGAGCCTGCCCCTTCCTAAAGGGGTAGCTCTTGTGTCTGGTTAGAGGCCCTGGATCGCCTCGTCTTAATCGTTACCTCTTCAAAGATCCTGTCCCCAAACAGTCGTATTCTTTTCATGTTCCTGAGTAGTGTGAGTGTGTTGTGATGTGTGTGCAATCTGTGCGTGTATTGGACAGGGTGCAAGCAGGCGTGTGCCACAGCATGTGTGTGGAGGCCAGGGAATGACCTCAGGTGTTGGCGGTCCTTATCATCCACCTTGTTAGAGACAGGTCTGTTGTTTCCCACTGTATACACCAGGCTAACTGGCCTCTGAGCTCGTGTCTCTACCTCCCACCTCACCGTAATAGCACTGAGATTGCAGATTCAGGCTACCCCACTGGGCTTCCCATGGATTCTGAAGTCATGTCCTCATACTCCTGCGGCAAGTCCTTTTCCCACTGAGCCATCCTCCCGGTCCCCCGCCCAGGCATCCTTATCACATGGATAATTTATAAAGTAAGGCTTTATGAGGGAGAATGGCTTGCCTCAGGTCACACGGCTAATGAGCATCCTACTGTCTTTGATGCCACAGGTTTCAGGACCAGGATTCCACAGCGCACTGTCCACCAACCATCACCAGTGGGTCTCATTGGATACACACCCACAATGAAGACACCCAGGCCCCAGAGATGCTGCGTCTGAGTAAGGGGCCCAGGGCTCTGTGTCCTCACAGGCTCCCCAGCAACTACCCTGTGTTGAGAGACTCCTTTCTAAACTGGGACTGACATCATCTGTGGCACGAGTGTCCCCTGGACCAGCAACTACCCAGAAGAGACCCATTTCAAGGACATGTCAGAGAGGGCAGGGAGATGATTCATTCCATGGGTAAATTATTTGCTGCGATTCATATCTCCGACACCCATGTGAGAGCCAGGCACAGCCAGGTGTGTCTGTAACCCCAGCTCTGGGAGGGTGGAGGTGGAGACAGGCAGATCCCTGGAGCACGGTGGCAAGCCAGGCTAGCAAAAAACAAGCTCTAGGTTCAGTGAGAGACCCTTTCTCAAAAAAATAAGATGGAACATGATGGAGTAAACACCTGAGGAGTTCTGGCCTCCATGTGTTCACCTGAACACACATGTGCACACACACAGAGAAGGGCAGGGGAGGGGAGAGAGAACACATAAGCATGGGCCGCTGGCTGCTGCTTGTTCTCGGAATGTTTACTATAAACACTATAAACAGAGATCGTTGAAGTAAACATGGATACGCTCTGGAGGTTTATTTTTAACTTTGCCGGGAAGGTGGCCATGAGCTCAGTGACTCACTGCAGTGTTCAAAAAGAACGTTTTCTCACACCCCCCAAATTATACCTTCTATGTGGAATCAGAAATTACTGACTCAGAAAAATATCCTTTATAGCACACGGTACAAAGAGCAGAGAGAATCACGCCTCACAACTAGAAGCCAGTCAAGAGAGGTGGCCGGGTATAACAACGCACAGCTAGCACCACCCTGAGGACAAGGGGTGTAAGTGATGCCGAGGCACAGAGCACGTGAGAACTGTGAAGACCCATGACAGGGGCACGCCGCCAGCTGAGGTCACCACCTTCTCAAAGCTCCCACGAAGAAGCAACAATGCTGACTCAGTTTGTCCTGGGCCTCTCTTGTATTTTCCAGCCAAGCAATACAGGCTGTGTTTGCAAGTCGCCCCAGAGTTTGGTTGGCAAAGGACGGTGCACCCTGGAACACGGGCTCAGGCAGCCAAGCGGAGATGCTAAACTCTGTGCATGTCTTTGTGTGGGCTGAGATCTGTTTTCTATGGATTACTACAGCACCCTACACCGTCCAAGAAATGTCAGACAAGTTGACCACAGCAATTAAGTTGTCTGCCATCCGCGAGGGGGCTTGGCTTACAGCTTGCTGAAGTTAAATATATTTTGAAAAGAAAAAAGCCAAGTTTTTCGATGTTTTGCCTATCTGTCAATCTCAGCCACGCTAACCTTGGAGCGTCTGAAGGGAGAATTGTTCTCCCTCAAGGAATCGTTTAGCGTTGGCATGCTGAAATTTCAGAACCTGAGGAGCACTCCAAAAATGAATTACTCCTTGAGAAACCCCACATCTAATCTTGGGGTTGGCAGAGCTAAAGCCCTGCTCGGAAGTCAGCCAGGCTGTGAGATGAAGGTATTCTATCATCACCCCAGATGGCAAGTTCTTTTCCAGAAGCGCCAGGCCTGAGTGAAAAGTCCAATCTCACGCCCCTGCCTCTGTTTCCTCATGTCGAATGAATGTCTACATGTGACAGTCAGACCTACAGTGTAACACTCACAAAACCCTCTCAGCTGCAGTTCCAGGCTGAGCTGTGAGGACGGGAGGGAGGATGGGTCTGGAACCCTGCTATGTGCCTGCCTGCAACCGTTCTGATCCGTTGTGGTCGCCCAACTTTGACCAGAGTGACTCTTCCATTCTCCTTGGGGACAAAGTATTCCAAGACCCGTAAAAGCATTGTTTTGCTTTGTTTGTTTTGTTTTTTGGATGATGAGTGTTTCCCTTCTGTGTGCCTTCCTTACATGATAGGAATTTCTTCTCATCTTAAGACAATGGAAAGCTGAGTGAGGTGGCTCACACTTGCAGTCCTAGCACTCTGGGGACAGAAGCAGGGGATTCAGAGTTCAAGGCCTGGATTACATAGCAAGACTGTGCCTCACAGACAAGGACTGGAAGGAAGCTGGTGAGGATGGGTGGGTGGAGGCGGTAATGATGGCGGGATGCTGATAAACTGACTCCCTAGGAAGAACATCCAAGTCCCAGTGTGCATCTGTGTCCTTTTCCATGGGGCAAATACTCTGACCACAGCCAATGTCAAGCCATTGTTAGTTTTAACAGTCAGGTGGCTATATTCCTAAATACTCAATAACCATTTCCCAGAAGCTGCGGGAGCCAGCCTTCACTCAGAGGTGTCTTGGCAGAATGGAGAACGACCACCATTCCCCACACACATTAGTAATCTGTGTATATAAGCCAATAGCTCAGTCGGCACTGAGCAAAGGCCAGCAGAGAAGCTAGAGCAGTAGAAGAGGCCTCTGCCATTAAGGCCCTTGAGGACTGTGGCTGGGTTTTTTGTTTTCGTTTTTTGTTTTGTTTTTAACAACACCCAATGCAATGCTCGTGCAAGTAGCTGTGGGCTTAGAGACATACAGCTCGGCTAACACAGGAACCCATTCCATGTGGCTCTGAACTTCTAGAGAAGGCTGGCGGATGGGTAGAAGAGTTCCCCTCAAGGTGGCCATATTGAACTGAGGGAAACTTCCAAGTCAGTGAGAACAGAGGACCGAGGCTGTTGCTCGGGGACAGAGCATGCAGTTAGCATGCACACGGCACTGAGTCAGAGTCAACAATAACAGAAAACGAAGGGTGTCACTCAAACTAGAGGAGGTGTTCAGCATATCCAAGGATCTGGCTTCCATCCCAGCACCACAGCAAACCATAATATTAATAATCAACATCGTAGCTGATAAAGGGCCCCCAGACCACCACGGACATGTAACCTCAGGTACAGAGTGGCACAGATGCATCCTCCAGGGGTTGGCTCTCTGCGGAGTGGCCTTTGCAATCAGACAACGGCACCTTGGGTAGGACAATCACGTCCCTGTGGATGTTGGAAGCTCATCTGAGTTTACCCCAACTCCAAGCGATGCCAGGCCAGCTCAACCATACAGTCATTTCCATGGGTTCCTTCTCCTCTCTCACAGCTACCAGGTATGTGTGCCTCAGGGCACAAACTCCCAGGAGTTTACATTCCTATCCAGAATACAGGAGCCAAACTGGCCACCTTGTATCCCCCAGAAAGAATGTAGTCACTTGGGCACATGTGCGCGCGCACGCGTACGTGTGCACGCGCATGTGATGTGCACTCAAAGGGTGAGCATTTACTGAATGCTTTGTTTTCTGGTGGCTCTGCACCCTCTTGTCAATGAAAAATGAGCCCCTGTTCTTCTGAAGAGATTGATCAACCTCCAAATAACACAGGAGAGACAAACAACCACAGCATGCTCCCAAGGCATGACACCTCTGCTCAGGGCTGCCCACTTCTCTGAATTCCACATCTGCAGAGGCCCCTGTGTCTAGCTGCTCAGACAGAGAGAGCAAGCTGCTCACCGGGGTGTGGTGTCCTTCAGCATGAATATTATTCCTAACTCCACTCCACTAGGAGGCAGGAGAGTTCAGGAATGCCCAGGCTCTGGGGAGCTAGGCAGGTTTCTGAACCCCACTAGATTTTGTGCTGCAGCTGAGAAGTGTGTGTGTGTCCCCAGAGGACGCCTTAGATGACATCGGTGCTTCTTCAGCGAGCTTCACCAGGAATCTTAGTCTATTGTCTACTGCTACAGCAGGATACCTGAGATTAGATACTTTATAAAGAAAAGAAGTGTGCTAGCTGGGTGTGGTGGCACACATCTACAGTCCCAGCACTTGGGAGACACAGGCAAGAAGATTACAAGTTCAAGGCTAGCATGAGCTACAGAGAAACCCTACTCCAAGAAACAAAAAGGTGAACGAAGAGGGAGGGGAAGGAAATGAAATTTTAAATCTTGCAGAAGGAACTGTCGATTACCAACATACCCATCTCCTAGGATCACCCAAAAGTAGCAGAAACAGGCAGCTTGAAGGTGGACTGTCCCACCTGTCCTGGAAGTCATAGCGGGCAGAAGTCCAAAGGCATGGTGTCAGTCAGCACCAGAGGCAGGGCATCTGGAGCCCCAAGCCGTCTTTGCCTTGTAGATAGCTGCCTCCTCTGTCACCACAGTCACCTGGATGTCCCCCTGAGTCTGCCTCTTGTTGGCCAGCAGTCCTATTGCATGAGACACGGCTCCACAGCGCCCTCATAAGGCACCTGCATGGGTGAGAGAGACTGACACCTCAACCCATCCCCTCGAGAGGCTGTTCCTGTGCTGGTAGGTGGCCCTCCCTCCATCCACACATACTGGCACCGCTACACGGACTCTGTGGGAAAGGAGGGGGGAGGGGGGGATGAAAGTAGGGAGGGAGAGGAGGAAGAGACATGAAATTGGGAGGGAATAGTGTGGGGGTATAGAGGAGGAATTGGAAGGGAGGGGAGCAGAGGGGGAAGGGAGGGGATGGACTTGATCAAAACACATATATGTATGTATTAAATTCTCAACAAAGAGAAGAATTTGGGGAGCTTTAACATAGCCTTTTAAAGGAACTCAATTTAGCCCACATCACCTACAAAAAGGTGAAAATGAGATTTTCACTGGGCCTCTCAATGGCAACAGGATGTAAAACACAAACTATAAAGAAATGCATATTTTGAAAGAAAAGCATTTTGATCTAAAAGCAAGCATAAATCAAATTACTTCACACAATGGAGTAATAGTGCTATTCTCACACATTTATCATTTCAGAGAATTTGTTCCACAAGCTCTTTGGAGAAAATCCTAGGAAGGTTTAATATGGCCAGAAGGAAAGGAAAATGAATCCAAGAAAGAGACTAAATAAATAAGGCTCTGTGCACATTTCATCCAAAAAAAATATGTTTTTAAAGTTAACAAGTCAAAAATATTAGATTTTCAGGCTGGGAATACATCTCAGTTGGTAGAGTGCTTGCCCGGCATGCCCGAAGCCCTAGGTTCAATCCCCAGCATACACGAACTGGGTGTGGTAGCGGATACCCATAAACCCCGCATCTGGAAGGTGAAGGCAGGGAGGTCAGAAGTTCAGCTGCATGAGGGTCTCTCTCAAAGAAGAAAAAAGTAGTTTTCTGCTGCCTTGGGTCCTATGCCCAGCAGAAGACCCTGAGGCGGAGGCTCGGAAGAGAGGGGTTCACAGAGGGCTGCTGGAGAAGGACCTGCTGTTGGAGGTCAGCTCAGGTAAAGGGCTGGCAGGCAGGTAGGTAGCGAGATGGGAAGCAAGGGGGGAAAAACCGACAATACCAGGATTCTTGTGTCATTCGGGGAGGAAAAGAAAAAGCAATGAACTTCAAACAGTAAAATATGACACAGGGTGTAGAAATAGGGGACTTAGTGAGTTAGGGTGACAGGCAAAGTCAGATGAGAGTGTCCAACCTCCAGCTTCACATGCGGCCGAGGACAGCCGTGAATGTGGCCCAGCGCAGGATCATAAAACTACTCAGAACATTATGCAGGGTTTTATGATTTTTTTTGGTAAGTCCATTGTGTGGTTCTCCATTATGGATTCTGCGGATGACAACATCGTAAATGTTGGACATGTCTAGCTGGCGAGCCGAGAAGCTGGACCCTGTGTGACTCTCTCAGCTTATGTCAGGTCCAGCAGGGTTGTGTCCAGGGAAGGAGACAGCCGTCCCCTGAGGTCCACATGGCATGGACTCCGGGGATAGACGCTTCCTACTATGACCCGACCCACCTGTCTACCAGCTCTCCCACCGTGAGGGACAGGTCACCTGAGGTTTGTGCGCACTGGGCTGAACGCTCCCCATGATCGTTGTTTTTTTAATCCCAAGCTTTAAATGTATTCATGGTCTTCGACTCGGTGTTTCCATTTCCAGAAACTTCTCCCAAAGAAACGGCCCAGTAAGTTTTGATGCCTACTTTCCCAGCGTCACTTCCCAAAACAGAACCAGGTCTTTCTGAGGACACACTCCTGGCTTGTGACTGTATAAGGATGCTCTCCTGAGGAATCGGCCTGAATCTGGAAATAGCCCCGGAACAAATGCCAACGCGAAGAGTCATGTGTGCCCAAGACTGGGACCCCTGGCCTTCTAGAATGTTCTTGATTTTGTGGCAGCAAGATGGCATCTCTAACATAAGGGAACTGCCGACCTCACAGGAGTCCACACAGCCCAGGACCGCCTCAATGATCTAGAAAAAGCAAACTGGAATAGCACCTGGCTTTGAAGCCTTAAAGCCCGCCCCCGTGGCATACTTCCTCCAATAAGGTTGCTCCTCCTAGATCTGCACAAACACAGCCACCAGCTGGGGACTAAGCAATCAAGCACCTGAGTCTATGGCAACATTCAAACCACCAAGGTGCTGAATTTGGCCATGGTCTATTGGCCACTGTGAATAATAATGCTGGAGTAACCAGTCTTATTTATGTGCAGGAGCATCAGCATGAATACGATATGTACACACATCCACATATGTGCACACATGTTAACATAACTATGGGATACACTCCAAGTAGAAAAACCTTTGGCTTAAAAGTAGAATCATATGAATCATCAAATAACCTATTTTAAAAAAAAAAAAATAGAAGTTTACTGTAGCCAGGCAGTGGTGGCACGTGCCTTTAATCTCAGCACTCGGGAGGCAGAGGCAAGCGGATCTCTGTGACTTCAGGTCAGCCTGGTCTCAAAGTGTTCTGACAGATGTGCCACCACTTGCAGAGCAAGGCAAGTGGAGTGTCTAGTCCTGATGGTCAGTGAAACTCAGCTTCAACATGAAGCCAGGGCGTCCACTGCCAACAAGACATGCACTGAGATGCTGTGAACCCAGGGGCTGGCTTCTTTCCTCTGCACTCTGACAGCCCTGGATTCCCTTTTCTTCCAATAGAAGGCTCCTTCATCCTTTAGTGCGGCCACCTTCTCCACAGAGCAGTCCCTACCCCACACCGGCCGCTTCTCCTGTTCTGTGGTGGTTAATACTATTGACTAGATTTAGAATCACCAAGGACACATATATTGGAGCAGATCCATGGAAGCATTTCCAGAGACTTAGCTGAGGAGAGAAGACCCACCCTGAATGTGGACAGCATCATCCACGGGTTGAGGTCCTGGACTGAACAAGAAGAAAGTGAGCTGAGCAACAGCGTTCAGGTCTCTCTGCTTCCCAGCTGTGACGTGTAGTGGGAGTTCTTTTGTGTCCACCTGGTTCCTGCAGCTGCTCAGACCCAAGGAAAAACATAGAGACTTATATTACTTATAAACTGTATGGCCATGGCAGGCTTATTGTTACCTAGCTTTTAATATCTTAAATTAACCCGTTTCTATAAATCTATACCTTGCCACATGGCTCGTGGCTTACCGGTATCCTTACATCTTGCTTCTCATGGTGGCGGCAGCTGGCAGAGTCTCTTGACTCAACCTCCCACTTCCCAGAATTCTCCTCTCTGCTTATCCCACCTACACTATACTTCCTGCCTGGCTACTGGCCAATCAGCATTTTATTTACCAATCAATCGGAGCAACACATTCACGGCATACAGAAAGACATCCCCAGCAGTGACGCAATGTGACCAGCTGCCTCAGGCTGCCGTCTCCACAGCTACGGCCCTCCTGCCATCCTGCTTTCCCCACCATGATAGAGTCTTACTCCGGAAGTGTGAGCTCCAGGCTACTTGGGTCATATTCCCCTGCAGCAACTGCTTCTCCTCTCACCCTCATAGCTGACTTTGAAAACCCCACTGCTACAGGGCAATCACAGGTACTCATGAGGCAGTCTAACAATGATTCTGAAGTTCTCCATCCCCAGAAGAAATGTACCTGAGCAATTGGAGGCTACAGGTGTCACATGATAGACACTTCCGTCCCCTCCCATGCTGCCTGGGATTCAGAGACAGTCTGACTTCAAGCACATACTATGGGCAGAGGATCTCTCTCTCTCTCTCTCTCTCTCTCTCTCTCAGCCTGTAAAAGGACCCCTCCACTTCACCCCATGGGCCTGTACATGGGCCTCCTCAGACTCCCACCATGCTGCTCTATTTCTGAGGCTTTTATAAGTCTCTTGATAAATCTCTTACCCAAAAGGACAATCTGCCTTAAGTATCCCCTTAAGACCCTGAGAGCTCATAATTCACAATTTTGCTAACTAGCATGAGTCCAAATTTCCATTCTTCATCAGCCTTCAACCTGCCTTTCTCATTAAGGTTTATCATCTGACTTTTAATTTAAATAGTATTCATAAGATCCCTTCATTTGGGACTGGAGAGATGGCTCAGAGGTTAAGAGCACTGGCTAAGCCGGGCGGTGGTGGCACATGCCTTTAATCCCAGCACTCGGGAGGCAGAGCCAGGCGGATCTCTGTGAGTTCGAGGCCAGCCTGGACTACCAAGTGAGTTCCAGGAAAGGCGCAAAGCTACACAGAGAAACCCTGTCTCAAAAAAAAAAAAAAAAAAAAAAAAAAGCACTGGCTGCTCTTCTAGAGGACCTGAGTTCTATTCCCAGCAACCACATGGTGGCTCACAATCATTTTAATGAGATCTATAATTTAGATATACATGTTGGCAGAATACTGTATGCATAATAAATAAATAAATCTAAAAAAAATCCTTTCACTTAGTGGATTTATTTAGAAGTCATGATAGAGATATTAATTAGCCTAATTTCAACATTACATGTCTCAGGAAATAGAGAAGTCCTAAAAGTAGAGAAGAAGAGATGTGGCATCAGCCAGAATGTACATTAAGTTCATTATTGTTTTTTGTTTTTGCTCTTTTGGGAGGCCCACCACCCAGATCCCAAATAAATCACATACACAGTCTTATTATTACTTATGAATGCCTGGCCTTAGCTTGGCTTGTATCTAGCCAGCTTTTCTTAACTTTAAATTAACCTATCTGTCTTTTGCCTCTGGGCTTTTCCCAGTCTTTTACTTCTGTAAATTTTACTCTTTACTCCATGGCTTGCTGAGTAGCTAAGTACTCTTACTCCATGGCTGATCCCTGGAGTCCTCCTTCTTCTCTGGCTACTTCTCTTCCTCCCAGATTTCTCCTCATATATAGTCTCCCTGCCTGCCAGCCCCGCCTAGCCTTTCTCCTGCCTTGCTATTGGCTGTTCAGCTCTTTATTACACCATCAGGTGTTTTAGGCAGGCACAGTAACACAGCTTCACAGAGTTAAACAAATGCAACATAAACACAAGTAACACAACTTAAAATAATATTCTACCAGTTCATCACCGTGTGTGAGCGCTTTTGTGGCCCCCAAATTAATTATAGTAGTAATATACAGTGACTGTTGATCAAAAGCTGGGCAGGGCTGGAGAAATGGCTCAGCAGCCTCTCTCTCTCTCTCTCTCTCTCTCTCTCTCTCTCTCTCTCTCTCCCCACTGTTCTTGCTGAGAATCCAGTTTCCATTTGATTCAGGTGGCTCACAACCACCTGTAAGTTCAGCTCCCAGGGATCCAATGTGCTCTTGTGGTCTCCACACATACATAAATTAAAATTTTTTAAATAAATCTTAAAAATAAAAAGTTAGAGTTGGACATGACAGCGCACATCTTTAATCCCAGCACTCAGGAGGCAGAGGTAGGTGGAGTTCAAGGCCAGCCTGATCTACATAATGAGATTGTGTCTCAAAAACAAACAATAATAATAATAATAAAACTAAAAGCTGAGCGTGGTGACTTAGGAAGGCTGAGGCAGGAGGACAAGTTGTATCCAGCCTGGATAATTTAGGAAGACCCCGTTTCTTTAAAAGCCTGGGGGATGGGAGGAGAACTCAGGGGTAGAATGTTTGATTAAAACACATGAGGTCTTGACTCCATCTCCAGCACCACACCAACAAAAAGGCACCGGTTACAGACACCATATCCGTTACAATGCTAAATGGAAAAGTTAAAAACGTCGTGAAAACCCTTGACATGTGACTCAGAGGTTTGAAGGGAGCATATGCTCTGTGTAAACAGCACCGAGAGACTTGGTCATGGCAATATCATCCTTAGACTTTCAGTTTGTGAGAGCCACGGTCACCCCAAGGTATAACACACATCCCAGTCAAGTGAGGCGGGGTCCCTCTGCATGTCCCACCTTGCCTAGATGCTGCAGGGTACAAGCAAGTCCACCACGCACAAGCACTCAAGGAGAGGAGAGAGCAGGGGAGGGCATGAGGAGGTGGAGCTTACAGGGCCACAGGGGGTCCACCTCAGACCCCTTAGAAATCCATCACAATTAAGAATGAAGGGTTGTGGCGGGGCAGTGGTGGCGCACATACGCCTTTAATCCCAGCACTCAGGAGGCAGAGCCAGGCGGATCTCTGTGAGTTCGAGGCCAGCCTGGTCTACAGAGAGAGATCCAGGACAGGCACCAAAACTACACAGAGAAACCCTGTCTCGAAAAAGCAAAGGGAAGAAAAAAAAAAAAAGGATTGCAAGGAAAGCTGGTCTTCAGCTGCCACTGCAGGATGCTGTGGATATTTTCTTTAGCAGTGGGAAGCTACTAAACTGAAGATTGACTTTGTATTTTAATTTAATGGGTTATTGCATGGTTGGCTTTTAAAATTTGCTTAATAGTATCCTTGACATATAGAAGCTTTTAATTTGTGTCAAGTTTATCAATATTTCCCTTTAGCTTCTTATTTTGTTGTGTTGTCATAATTTAGAGCGTGGCACGAAAGAGCTTCCCATCCTAGATGGGCTAATACGTCGTCCTTGTTGCCTCCTACGATAACCATATTATTACGGCCACGTGCCCCATTTTCTAGCGTGCTTCTTCACCACCAGGGTGATTTGTTTATATGAACTATGTTGCTGCTGACTAGCTTGAAAGTAATTTGTTCACAGTTTTGCTAATCAGTGACTTTTTAAGAGGAAGAAGCGAGATTTCAGCAAATTATTTCACCCTCTAATACGCAACTTGCCGCACGGCCCTAAGATAAGCAATAAAACTTCACAGGAAGCTGCGTTTTGGTGCCTCGTCAGCACCATTCATGTGTGCCCAGTGCACTGCATTCCGGTTCTAACCGCTTTCTTGACTCGGAGAAGTCCTTTTGTGATCTCAGGTGTTAACTCCGAGGTCACTCTGGTGCTGACCATCTGTTTTCTTTTAAATAGAAAGCTATGATTGTGCCAACAATATCCATTCACTTACAGCCACCTCACCACACACACACACACACACACACACACACACACACACAAAGGCAAAGTCATTGGGAAATCCCAACGATACCCACACCACCTTCTTCCTTCAGCACACGGCCAAGACAATCCACACGCTGAGCACAGCACTGTGCAAAGTGGGGGCTGCTGGAAATGTCACTTTGGAAACCACAACCAGCACTGCAGAGGCCTCCATGTTTCATTTCCATGTTTGTGATGACAGCCTCTTCCTCCAGGATTCATCAAATGACCAGCATTGAGACTTTAAACACGGCCACCGGAAGAAGGGACACCTGGCAAGTTCTCTGGAATCTGCCACACCCCGTGCTTTACCCAGCCCGGCACTGACACCCGTTCACACCTGTGGTGGACATAAGCCTCCGAGTAAACGTGATATGTACAAAATGGAATCCCGCCGATTCCTCCACTGCTGCTTCTCACGGCCACCAGGAGCCTCACCCTGCCTCGTCCTGTCTCCTAAGATAACACATTATTAAGCCTGTGCAGCCCGTTTCTGAGACCAGTCTCTTCACCACCAGGGTAGTTTAGAAAGTCTTTCTGCTGACTGGCTTGAGAGCATGTGTTCACCATTTTGCTGATCGGTGACTTTTTTAAGGGGAAGAGAGAGGTGTTTCCGTCAACCCTGAGTCCCCACTTTGGCCTGAGTTGCAAGCGAGCTCCAGGGGACTCGTTCTGGAAGGAGAGAAGAGAACTGAGAAGCCCTCTAAGTCAAACCCTCTGAGGTGACCTCACTCCCTTCATGTTCCTGATACCTTCCTCCCCAAACAGGGGTCTGTGCTCAGCCACTACCCCTATCCAAAGCCTAAAACTGACTAGTTTCTCTCTCTCTCTCTCTCTCTCTCTCTCTCTCTCTCTTCCCTGAGACACAAGTGTGGAGGCCCACAAAGGTTTCCTAGTGAGATCTGAGCTTGCTTTACCCAGCAGAGCTGCATTAAAGGATTGCTTGACCACGTGTGTGGTTTCTAGGTGATTGGAAAGGGTCTACACTTGGCTGAGCTAGGGGGAGGTCTTTTGCTCCACCTCTTGGCATTCCTATAAAAGGCCCTTTAGAAGAGACAAGAGGGCTGGTGGATAATGATCCAGGCCCTCCCAAGGCTATCCTATGTTTCTGTCTGTTTCTCTCCCCTCTATCCTTCTATTTAATATCTCTTATCCCTCTCTCCTCAAGAGTTCCCTGCTGTAAACTGTGGGAGCTGGTCTCCCAGCTGGGCTCCCACGAAAAGCATGCTGACTACAAGTATGACAAAAAATGTCAAGATGTCTGAATGCTATCCCATCATGCCTGTGTGCCTGTCTACACTGCGCCTAGCTGCAAGGGATGCTAGGAAAGGCAGACCATAAGCCATCCAGAACTAAGGTTTCAGTGACTGTGGAAGATGGAACAAGGACAACTAACAATGTTTGACACTCTCATGAAACAGCATAGGCACTTTATTTAAAATTCTACCTACTCCCTGCTGCCCAAGTGCCAGTCACATCTTCAGTTATCTTAATACCCCAGTGATGTCTCCCCCTCCAAACCACTCAGTGGCAAGTAATCTTACCTGACTAGCATCCCAAAACTGACCCCTGAATCTCTTCTCTATCCCCATATTGCTAAACACTCTTCTGCTTCCACACCAACAGGGCAGAGGTCTCCACTCCCAACCAGTTCATTATGTTTCTTGCCATTAAAAAAAATGTATTTGTATTGACCTCGCCTTCAGATACACTCCTGCATCTTTCTTCCACTTACCCAAGTCCCTCTCATGCTGGAGGTCTAGGGAGCAGCCACCTGAGTCCTCACACCCACTGCCTCATAGCCTTGGACAGACTCAACTTTTGTGGGATTAGGAACCAGGTGGATCTGATGCAGCAGGAACAAAGTCCAAGAGGCCAGAGTTCTGCATCTCCCTATGAGCCCGAGGCCACGTAGGACTCATTTCTCTCCAGTCCAGCCTTCTCCTACCAAATCCAAACAAGGTTAATTATGGTCATGTGGGTCCCAGAATGCAGGGCAGGGGCTGCCTAGACCCCTGTGGGGCATCAGAGAACCTTTCAAGAATTTTCTCCACATTTATTCAAAGTAAATACCAAGAAAACAGAAAGCTCTCTGGCCTGCCTCCATGTTTGGTGGCTACCTCAGTTTTCAGCTGGCTTTTCACCAAGACTATATACAAAATCTGCTGGTATCAAGCTCTCTGATCCCCATGGTAACCCCATGACCTCCATCCAAAGAAAGGACACTGGAGAGAGAGAGAGAGAGAGAGAGAGAGAGAGAGAGAGAGAGAGAGAGAGAGAACCCCAGCCTCATGGCTGGCATGCTGTAAAGAAAGTCTACCTGGGTGACAGCCCTGGGGAGCTTCTGTACTCTTGGGAGGTCTTAGTGCCTGAGAGGCAGAGCCAGGCAGGTCACTGCTTGTGATGGGGAGGGCATGGAAGCTGGGCTCCTCACAGGACCCCAGGGCTCAGGGTCACATCCATTTCCAGGCAGAAGAAGCAGAAACCTGGCAATGAAGCAGGCCAGGACTTAGCCAGTAACACAAAGGTGAAGCCTCCTTGTGAAGCCACAGCAGACCACATTCGGTGGAGAAAGGATAAGCCAGCACTGCCATGGCTAGACACTTTAAAGAGAGACCACACAGAAATCCATCCAGGCTGCATGACCTGAGAGCCTTCTGTGAGTCCCTGTGTCTCAGGAGAAACTGAGGCAGCAACCTTGCATTTCCCCCACAGAGCAATTGCTGCTCAGAGAGCAATCCTCTGCTTGCTAAGGCTGCCCCTGTGTCCAACTGTGCTGACAGAGCACGGCTTCTCCCAGGAAAAGATCGCTCTCCCATCTGCAGAAACAACCATCCTGGGCCTCATAAAAACTGTGAGGGAAAGGGGGAGGGGAGCTTTCTATTTTTCAAAGTCAACATTCTTTTTTAACATTATTTATCTATTTGTTTGTTTGTTTATGGTGTATGTGTATGGATGCCAGAGAACAACTTTCTGGAGTCCATTCTCCATCCCCACCACGTGGGTTCCTGGTATCAAACTCAGGTCAGCAGCCTGCATGGCAAGCACCCTTACCTGACATTCTTAAAGGTCTAGTACATACAGATGCCTTGCTGTGTTTTTAATTGTTTATAGGTAACTGTGGAATATTAATACAGTCAGACATTTGGGGAGTCAGGTTATATCCTCAGATTGGGCAAGCCCGCAGAAAACCCTTTGTTGAGCAATACTGCCCCCTGGTGACCAATCTTCACCCACAATCTCTGTAGGTTAGTGGGAGGGGGGGTTGCCTGGTGGCCTACAGTAACATATGACTTGTTCACTTTGTACCTTTTAACACTCTTGTATGCCTGAAGGGAACATTTGTATGAAATATCATTCCTGAGGGGAAAGGCTTTGATTTAAGAACACTGTCATCAAATATTCACCACAGAGTCCACAGTAGCACTCAACAAACTGTGGGCTGCGGACATGACGACGGCTTCACTCCACCCCAGCCCTCACATCAGCCCCAGGAGCCAGAGCGTGGCAACGTCCAAGGGACTTCACGTGTAAATTCCTTCCAGCCTGGAAAGCCCACCTGATGCATTTGCTCTGCAGTAACAAGAGACGGCCACTCAAACCATTTGCGGGGACGCTAAAAACTGTCCACAGGGGGAAATGGGCACATAACTCAGCTTAGGATGTGTCATTCTTGGCCTGAATCCTCACATTCACCATATATCACCCAACCCAACAGCAATTCATCTCCTATAAATGCCATGTGTTAGGCTGGGACTCCAGCCTCTGGCCACACACCTGAGGTCCTTCACAGGCAGCAACAGTCACACTGGGACCTTCTCAGCCCTGCTTCCAATGTGCGGTTTGAATCTTCAGTTTATGGAGATCCCACACGATGCACATGAAAGTGGCCTCAGACTCTCCTGGAGGGTGTCACGGCTTGTGGGACGCCAGCAGGTGTGTGAATCCCTGGGTCCAAGCTGAGACTTGAGTACGTGGAATTCTAACATGTTGACTCTCAAACTTGGCCATATGTTGGCATTACCAGAGGGTTGGAGAAATACTGGGTCCCACCTCCAGATATGGCATGCATGATGGGCACTGAGCATTTGAAAGTTCCCCAGGAAGCTCTAATAACCAGCAAAGTTCTGGGACTACCATCTCTGAGAAATGAAAAAAGAGAGTAGAGACCCTTTCTCATTGAGTCTCAATAAGCTGTGTGACTGCTTGATGTCAATATTTTGACCCTATGGCATGGCTCTGTGGAAGCGTCTGCGTGCTGAGAGACTGCACTAAACAAAATCAGACACTAATAGAAGACAGTGTGGCGTGTCCAGTGGGGAGGGACAATCACTTCTCCAAGGTCTCTGAACTTACATTGACTGAGGCTGCCTTTCGGCCTGGATCCAAAGCTGACTGGGATGCCCGAGGGCAGACTGACTTCAAGACACCTTCAGGTCCTCACAGCCTCCAGCCAGGGGTTTACCTTGAGAAAGTCAATGGAAGAGTCATGGCGATTGCCTGGAAACTGCATTGAAAATCACTACCCTGGACTTTTGACTTCCAAATATTAGCAGGTTGTGGTCCTTGTCTTTTTAGGTGACCAGCTGCAGACATGTTCAGTAAAGGACAGAGCATCAGGTTTTCCCAGTGTGCCTTACAGAATGCAGCATCACTTGAGTGACAGAAGACAAATGGACCACATCTCTTACTTAAAAGGTAAAGATCCAGGCTGGAAAGATGACTCAGTGGTTAAGGGCATGTATGAGGCTGGACTAATCCTAGTACTTGAGATCTCACAGGTGGATTTCTGTCAGTTTCTGGCCAGTCTGGTCTATACAGCAAGTTCCAGGCCAGCTGGGATACACACTAAGATTCTCTCAGAAAAATAAAATAAAATAATAAAAAAAACCCGCATATACTGCTCTTGCAGAGAACTTGAATTCAGTTCCCAGCACCAGTGTGGAGTAGTTAACAACCAAGGAATAACACCCTCTTCTGGCCTCCATGGGCACCTGTACTTGCGTTACACATGTCCACCCACAGATATACACACATACACATAAATAAGCCCTTAATTTTAAAAAGGCAAAGATTGAATTTTTTGGAGTCTTGCTGTATGCTGTTTACAAGATATACAGGAGACAACAGTCCGTTCAGCACAGGCTGGGCAGAGAGCTGCTGCTATCTGCAGAGACCATTGCTAGGCCTTCTCTGGCGCTCTTCTCTCCCACAGTGGTGTTACAGCTCTGAAGGGAAAGGTATCCTGGCAGTCAGGAGCCAAGGAACACCACAAACAAACCTCATACAAGAGATTTATTGAGAGGGGAAAAACCAGGAGGGTGGCTGCCTCTGCTCAGGCAAAAAGCAGCAGAGAATTGAACAGAAGACAGGGTTTATACAGGGTTTCTGGGGAGGGGGTGCTTTCCAGGGTGGGGATTGGTGATTTTCAGGTCCTGAGCTTGGGCTTTTTACTCTGCAGGGCAAAGCTTGGCCACCTGCATCTGGAGGGACTGGGTCTGACCATCCTGTGTCCACAGGGTATGTTCTATGGCAGAGTCTGGTGATTGGAAGTCCTCAAGGATGGATCCTGACCACTTGCATGCACCTTGAGGTGCTTATAACAGCTTCTCCTTAAACTAGATGCTCAGGAGGGGTTGCTGGAGAGATGATGGCCCCACAGTTGAGAGCACTTGCTGCTCCTCCAAAGGACCCAAGTTTGGTCCCAGAACCCATGTCACAACTGCCTAGAACTCTAGCTCCAAGGAATCCAACGCCCTCTTCTGACCACTGTGGGCACCTGCACACACATACACATACAATGGCAGGCACACATAAATTAAAAA
Source organism: Peromyscus aztecus (assembly GCA_902168405.1). Taxonomy (NCBI): domain Eukaryota; kingdom Metazoa; phylum Chordata; class Mammalia; order Rodentia; family Cricetidae; genus Peromyscus; species Peromyscus aztecus. The sequence continues at coordinate 14,338 of CABHPQ010156648.1, read as the reverse complement.
ATAAATATTTGAAAAGTTTAAAAAAAAAAAAAAAAAAGAACTAACTGTTCTGTGGTCGCCCCTGAAATCAACCTGCCATGTTCAGCTATTAAGGCCACAGGTCCTCATTCAATGAATAAGATGGGAGAATCCAATGGGACAACATACCAGTCTTTTCAAATCCCAAGCCTTGCTCATACCCAGCATAAGGATATCTTCCTCACACCAAAGAATTCACCCTTTCTTGATGGACACCAACTATGCATCCTACAATTTGTTCAATCCTGTGACTAACTTCCAGTATTTAGTACAGCTTCCCCCCCCCCCCCCCCCCCCCCCGCCGCCCCAGGCTTAGGGGTACAGACCCTACTTCAACTACAAGTCCAGAACTCCTATATTTCTGGCCACCTCGAGTGTTTGTTTGCTTGGTTTTTTGGGTTTTTTTTTTTTAGATTTATTTGTGTATTTTATGTATGAGTCTCTGTCTGCATGTACATCTGTACACCAGAAGAGGGCACTGGATCTCATTATAAATGGTTGTGAACTACCCTGGTGTTGCTGGGAATTGAAATCAGAACCTCTGGAAGAGCAGCTAGTGCTCTTAACCCCTGAGCCATCTCTCCAACCCTTCACCCTAGTTCTTCCCCCCACCTTTGGTTTTTCGAGACAGGGTTTCTCTGTGCAGTTTTGGTGCCTGTCCTGGATCTCGCTCTGTAGACCAGGCTGGCCTCAAACTTACAGAGATCCAACTGCCTCTGCCTCCCAAGTGCTGGGATTAAAGGCGTGCGCCACCACCACCTGGCTCACCCTGGTTCTTGACACAGAAACTCTTAAGTCCCTTGAAACCATCTAAGGGTATTTTGTTTGTTTTGTTTTATTTTGTGTTTTTGTTTTTTTCTGCTGAAGAGCCTCTTGGGAAGCTTCAGGATGGAGGTCCAGCATCAGGAAGAACAAGCCAGGATTAAACATTTGTAACCCCAGCTCCATCTCCATAAATACATAAATAAATAAATCTTAAAAAAAGAAGAGGAACCAGGTTGAAGACTGAGTATGTTTTTCTTCTTGAGTGTCCTATCGTGCCTCCCAATGGGATGCTTATAAGCACCACGTGCACCCACCACTATAGCTTCATTCTTCAAAAGCTGTTGCCTTATCCTTGGTCATTTTCCCAGTGGTTTGAGATGACTATCTTTAAAAAGTGTAGTGAGGGAGTTGGAGAGATGGCTCAGAGGCTAAGAGCACTGGCTGCTCTTCCAGAAGTCCTGAGTTCAAATCACAGTACCCACAGGGTGGCTCACAACCATCTATAACATGATGTGATGTCCTCTTCTGCAAGCATGCGTACATGTAGACAGAGCACGCATATGGTAAAAAAATTTTTTTAATTAATTGATTAAAGTTCATGCTTGTTTTCTGCTGAGGGAAATCACCTGACTTCCTCACAGTGCCAGCCTCTTGGAACTGAGGTCCTCAGGCCCAATGACGTACAGAACAGAAAGCCACTGAAAGACACAGGCTGTGAAGTGGGTGAGTCAGCTTTGTATTCTGGCAAGCTAGCTCTGACTGCTGTGTGGGAAACCATGGAGAGTTCCTGACAGGATGCTTTTAGTAACAGAACACAGGAAACAGAACGATTCCCAAAGACGATGGACAGGCTTTGTCATCAGGTAACGGGAGAGTGACATGCAGCTTAGGCAGGTTCTCCCACCAACAAGACTACAGCTCTGAGGTGCCTCCAGCCCCATGGCAGTGCGATGCCTGTCACTTTTCTGTCACTGACGACAAAATACCTGACGTGTTTATTTGGGCTCATGGCTTGGTCCACTCTATCACGATGGGAAAGAAATTGAGCAGAGCAAGTGTGAAGTGGCTGGTCATGTTGCATTTGCAGTCAGGAGGCGGAGAGAGGTGAAGCCCTTGTCTTAGTTGGAATTACCGTTGCTGTGATGAAACACCATGTCCAAAAAACAAGTTGGGGAGGAAAGGGTTTATTGGGCTTACACCTCCACAGCACTGTTCATCACTGAAGGAAGCCAGGACAGGAACTCAAACAGGACAGGAACCTGGAGGCAGGAGCTGATTCAGAGACCATGGAGTGGTGCTGCTTACTGGCTTGCCCATCATGGCTTGTTCAGCCTGCTTTCCTGTAGGCTGCATTCATCATCTTCCCTCAAAATGGAGTCCAAGCTGCTTGTGAACTGCAGTCTCCCAGGGCAGCCTAAAAAACACTGTTTTGTACAATCTGGACTCAGAGTAGGGCACAGCCTGATCTCAGGAGGTCCCCTAATTATACAAGTAATTTAGTCTCAACATTTAAAAACTTTGGAAGTAAAGGCTGGAGTGTGGCCCTTCCCTACACCTGGGAAGTCTGGGCTTTGAGGAATGCTAGAGGAGAGACAATCAGAGACAGGACAGCAGCAGCAGGGCAGGTAGGTAGAGGTCTCTAGGACAGGAAAGGAGACTGTGTTGGCTGATGAAGCACAGGAAGACAGAATGGAGATTTAGCCAAAGCTGCCATCCTTGCAGCACTCAGATATGTGTTACTTCACCTCCTTTGAAAGATTTCCCCTGTTTTGGTATCAGTCTCACTGTGTACTGCCATAGATACTTGAACAAACTCACATTTCACTATGAGGAGCCTGGACAGACATGTGGCTTATACCTAGCCTTCTCACCACTGGAGAAAATGCATGAGAATTCCTGAGTGTTCTCCAGGCCTGGGCAACATCTGGCAGCCACATGGCAACATGAGAAGCAGGTAGTTTGTCAGTAACATTAAAGCCCCACATTCGGCTACATGGAGACATTGCAACTCAGAGCACTTGCCAAGCCAGCCCACCATGAGGGAACTCTGCACCCAACCATGACCTAGCCTATGAGAGGACATAGAGGTGTGCCATGCTATGTCATGCCTCACCTGGACCATGGTCCTGCCATGAACTAGCTCAGGCATAGTATCTGGGGCTGGTGCCTGGCAGACAGGATGGATCAGATGCCAGCTCAATCTGGGTCCTTTGCCCAGGCTCATGTCTTCCGAACCCAGAGGCATTCTGGACCAAAAGCAGAAATCCAACCTCTGCAGGGCCAGCCCACCAGATCAGTTCTTCCTGGCTGTATAGGCACACAATGCTGTCAAATGTGTCAACCAGGCCTAGAAATTGGAACCCACTAGATTCTAACTTGCTATAGAGGGTAGATACTACATACCCTGGGCCTGCCTCAGTGGCCCTTCAGAAACTTCTGGCCAAGCCTCTAAGACTGTCAGGCAGGCTGAGCTCCCTGAAGGCAGGCTTTCAAGTACCATTTTACTGCCAACATGCTAATTCTGCAGCCAACTCTCTGACTTTGAGCTTGTCTTACTCTTCAGGACACTTACTCTGCCAGGAGCATTCACCTGACCTGACCTACTTCTGGGCCAAGGACCTGAGATTTCCTTCCCAGGGAGGCTGGAGGCTGGAACTTTGAACTAGCTCTGCAGAGCCTTCTGCCACAGACTGGAAGTTAGCACAGCAGAAAACCAATTCTGGGAACTTCTGCATTCAGGCACAGAAAGACCATAAAATACACAGAGCACAGTGTAGTTTGAAGACTGTATCCGTCAACATCATTTGATTAGCCAGCTTCAAGCTGGTCCTGCTGAGTTCTGGGCTCCATGACCTGAGTCGCTATGACTCACACCACAGAGAACTGCTGAGGCAGGAAACCTGGTTCTTCTGGGCTAGTTTCTTCTCTGTGATCCTGTACCAACCACCTCAAGGAAGTTTCTCATTTTTCTGGGTGATTCCAGCTTTGAAGGCCTCCAAACCCTGACATTCATGGGCCATTCGGACTAGGGTGGCTTTGTATGCACACAGGTGTCCCTATGAGTCAGAATTTGCTGCCATGTCCCTGAAGGGTCAGAAAAGCCTTGGCAGTCATGTCTACCAGCCAGATCCACACTCAGGGCAAAGCAGCAGTGACCACATAGAGTAAGGCTGATCCCATTCCATACTGGCAGTATGGCACTGGGATGTAATTTCCATGAGTCTTGGTGTTTCCTTGTTTGGAAAATGGGCACTTCCAGGCCTGGTTCAAGAATGATATCAAGGACTGGCAAGACAGCTAAGTGGGTAGGCACTCGCTGCCAAGTCTGATGACCTGAGTTCAAGCCCCAAGAACCACATGGTAGAAAGAAAGAGAGAACCAACTCCCAAAGTTGTCCTCTGCCCTCCACATAGATATTGTGGTATACACGTGCCCATAAACATGCATACACAAATACATAAATGTGACAAAAATATTTTTAAAAGATGGGCTGGGTGTGATCACACACACTTTTAATCCCAGCATTTGGAAGGCAGAGTCAAGCAGATCTCTGTGAGGCCAGCATGGGCTACATAACTCTAGACTAGCCAAGGATACACAGTGAGACCTTGTCTCAAAAAAAAAAAAATCCTAGTCAGGCAGTGGTGGCAAGAGGCAAGTGGATCTCTGTGAGTTTGAGGCCAGCCTGGTCTACAGAGCTAGTCCCAGGACAGCCAGAGCTACACAGAGAAACCCTATTTCAAAAAAATAAAATAAAATCCTGAAGGACTGGACACTTGTTTTGAGGGTTATTTTGAGCCAACAGTATATTGTAACCCAGTAGATATGAGTGACACTCTGGTAGATGTCCCTGCCCATCACCACCCCATCCTCTCACAAGTTTCCTTCCTAAAAACAGCAAATGAAACCACTGGGCAAAGAGTGCCCTTCCTGAGCCACGAGAGATGGGAAGTCAAAGCTAAGAGATGTTGTTTGAATTAACTGTTATGGAGCCGGAGAGATAACTCAGCCATTAGGAGCACTGGCTGCTCTTACACAGGACCTGAATTCAGACAGATTTGGTCCGTGGTCATTTGTTGTTACTCTGGGGCCTGTGGCGAGTAGACCAGTCATGCCAAGAACGCACGGATGAGAAAGCCACTAACCTCATGGCAGCCAGGAAGAAAAGGAGAGACAGGAAAGACCTGGGGGTCTCAATATCTCCTTCCAGGGCACATCTCCCCAGTGACCTAACTTCCTCATACTAGGCTCCACCCTCCCCATAACACCGTTAGCTGAGACTATCCCTTCCGCACGCTGTGGGCTGTTAGGGAACATCCACCATCACTAGGTCCTCCCCTGCATTTTAGGACCCTTCCTGTCTGTGCTCGACCTGGTATAGATGCACGAGGAGTGCCGTTTCTTCAAACTTCCACTCTCTTACAGTAAAAATCCGTGCTTTCTTCCTGTTGACCCTTTTCTCTTTTTAAAAAAAACATGTACCACCACCACCACCCATTCTTTTGTTTCTTTGGTTCTTTTTTTTGTTTTTTTTTTTTTTTTGGTTTGTCAAGACAGAGTTTCTCTATGTAACAGCCCCAGCTGTCCTGGAACTAGCTCTATAGACCAGACTGACCAGACTGGCTTCAAACTCAAGAGATCCTCCTGCCTCTGCCTCCCGAGTGCTGGGATTAAGGCGTGCACCACCGCCCAGCCTGTTTGTTGACCCTTCTTATGTCAATTAAATGTCTAGGGCCAGGGGCTAGAGAGATGCCTCAGTGGATAAAGTGCTTATCATACAAGGCTTAACACCTGAGTTCAGAGCCCCAGAGCCCACATAAAGCCAGATGCAGTACCCAGTACCTAAAGTCACAGCACTCCTACTGTGAGATGAGAGACAGAGACAGGAGAACCCTCGGCTTGGGGACCAGCTAGCCTGGGGCACACAGCAGTGAACAAGACACCCCGCCAGAGGCTGTTCTCTGACCTCCACACGCACACCATGGCACTCAAATGCCTGCACTCATGTGCACATAAACACAGTCACACACATCAGAGAGAGACTATTTTAAAAAGAAAAAAAAATTCCAGGTCCAGCTAGTCGTCCTACAAGGAGAGGCAGTTTTGCTTGCCCTGCGATCTGACAGATCTATGCACCTACATACAACATTCACTCCACCACATAGGCGTTAGGCAAGCGTCAGCTCCCTTCTCCCTGGTCCTCACAGTAGCTCCCTCTATGATGGATGAGATCTCACCTATCCTCAAAGCCTGGTGGATCAAGGGAATCCCTACTGAACATCCACGCCTTCTCTGGCATCCAAAGCCAGAATGCCAAGGAGTCATCCACGGTCTCCTTCACTCTCTCCTTCCATCTTTCTACACATCCCTTTTCTTTCTACTCTCCTCCTAGGCAAAATCAAAGCTGTCAGACTTGAACATAATTTAGAAATGAGTCTCCATTGGCATAAGAGAGAGAATCAAAATTTAAATGTAAATGCTTCTCTTGGTCTGTTTACATTACTGTACCAAAATACCTGAGGCTGGGTAATTTATAGCCAACAGAAATTTACCTGGTCATGACTCTGGAGGCACTAGCATTTGGTAAGGGCTCAGTCTCTACTTCCAAAATGGTGCCTTGAACACTGCATCACTCAGACTGGAGGACCACCCCCCCCACACACAGCAGAGAAGGGAAGAGTCAAGAGAGAGCAAGAGGGGACCAAGCTTTACACACCAGGCCCACTCTCAAGGATGAGGCCTTCACGGCTGAGTGACATCTAAAAGGACCCACCTTACCACCATCACAATAGCAACTGAATTTCCACAGTGAAGGACAAACCCTAGAACTGTATTTAAGCTCATTCTGCTATCTTTCCTTCATAAACCAACAGCATTCAAATTAGTAATTTACACCTGGGCATAGTAATGCACACACCTTTAATCCCAGCACTCGGGAAGCAGAGGCAGGCGCATCTCTGTGAGTTCAAGGCCAGCCTGGTCTACGGAGTGAGTTCCAGGACAGCCAGGACTACAGTAAGACCCTATCTTCAAGGTGGTATTGGGGGTGGAGGAGGTGGTGGTGGAAACTAACAAATTAGTAACTTATTAGCAAAATTATGTCAAATCCTATACTTTCAAATAATTGCTGACCTGACCTGACACCCTCAGTTAAAAGAAAGAAAAAATTCAATCAACCAACCAATGTGCTCGGTGGAGAGCAATCATCAGTTCTCACTGTTCCTGGTACTTCAGCCACACTGAACCCAGACATACTACTTTTGCTCCATAAACTCATTCCTTAGTCCTTTTTTCTGTCTGTACTCATTGCCTGGGGCATCACCCAGATTCACTGCACAAAGCAGTCTCTGTGCAGATGTCCTGTGTCATTAACCTCCAGCTGTGGCCTCCTACCACCCTAGGCTCTGTGCACAGCCACCCAGAGCTGACATCTCAAGCTTGACAAAGCCTGCATGTTCTGCCTCAGCTGCTCCAACTCCCCTCTAGCTGCTCATCACCTGGACTTATCTCTTTCATTTCTACACTGGAAATGCTAGCAGGTCCTACTGGTCGGATGAGTGGCTGAGGGGACAACGAAGACACAAGGGTGAGGATCACTGGGACAATGTAATCCACCTGTCAGGTCACTGGTTGGTCACAATGGGGACTAGTGCTGTACTAGGAACTGCGTCGGTCCCTGCTTCTGGCAGATCTGGCACTCAGCAGCAGCTACAGTCAGGTGTCCCTGTCCCTGATACTGTGATCACTTTGTTCATGAACTGGAGTGGCTGAACCAAGAGACTGGCTGCTATCCCAAAATGCATCCTCTAAACCCACATGACTACTCAATGTCTCTGTTGCGATCACCTCTGGTTACCAGCCTGGTCTACAGTGAGTTCCAGGACAGCCAGGGCTACACAGAGAAACCCTGTCTCAAAAAAAAAAAAAAAAAAAAAGAGGAGAGATCACTTCTGGTTACTACCCATTTCCAACCACATTCCTTCCAATTCTCTTACCATCCAGTCAAGCAATCGGAGCAGCCTGTGAACTGGTATCAGGTATTCACCCAGGTACATTACCCGATTCTTTGCACAGGAACAGTCACCATCCTTCAAAGATGTCCCAGAAAGGGGCTGTAGTGCTACAGTATTTGCTTTGATGTGATAACTGTGTCACACTGAGCCATCTGCAAGCCAAGTCTCCTCTTCATTGTCAATTAATGGTAGGGAACTTGTAAGTGGCCACAGGTGTGCAGAAGGAACCATGCACTGTGACATACCACCTCACCACAGTCCTCAAGCAACAGCACCACGAACTTCAAGGTTGACGCTGCAGTTGCACTCAGAGTTAAGTCAGCCCAACACAGGGCTCCAGCTCCAGTGAGACCAGGTCCCAGGTCTTACAGAGTTGCTTGTGGTTCTGCAAACACATTCTGAACAGGTGAAAACTCTACTTTCATGGAGAGAACACTTCACTATCTGTCAGCAGTCTATGTTCATAAATGCAGCATACACAGGACAGTCCCAAACATGCAGGGAAAACTAAGAATGCCTTTAGCTCACTTCCAACCATTACCATGAAGAATAAATTAACTGAGTCTAGAAATAAATGGAATGTGTTAAGCATCTACAGAAGGATTCCATAACTGAAAAGAGGTGGAGATAGGAGAGAAACAGCTTGTCTGCACACACCATCTTAAAACTTCGCCAATGCCACTTGTGTCTGGTGAAAAGCAGCATGGGTTTGTGACTCATACCTCAGTACCAACCCCAGGTACTACGGAGTTGGGGACGCTCACCACCTTGCAAGAAGCCCTGGCAAAGCTGACCTGAAAAGCAATCTGTCAGCTGTACTGACTGAAGAGAGGACACACATCTGTCAGCACTTACTGAAGAGGACACATCTGTCAGCTGCACTGACTGAAGAGGACACATCTGTCAGCACTTACTGAAGAGGACACATCTGTCAGCTGCACTGACTGAAGAGGACACACATCTGTCAGCTGCACTGACTGAAGAGGACACACATCTGTCAGCTGCACTGACTGAAGAGGACACACATTTCTCTGTTTCACTTTGAGCAAGTATAAGACCTTGTTAATTCAGCACCAATTTTTATCCACAGAACAACCAAAAACTATAGGATCACAGGTGCCCAGAACCTTTCCTATTGAGGGACCAACATCTACAACTACTAAATTTTTTGCACCTAACTATACTTTCTATTGTAGAATATTAATTTAAGGTATGTTACTTTTGTTTATGTTGCATTTGTTTAGCTCTGTGAAGCTGTGATACTTTGCCTGTCTAAAACACCTGAGGGTCTAATAAAGAACTAAACGTCCAATAGCAAGGCAGGAGAAAGGATAGGCAGGGCTGTAGGCAGAGAGAATATATAGGAGAAATCTGGGAGGAGAAGTAGTAGCCAGAGAGGAAGGAGGACTCCGGGAGTCAGCCACCCAGCTATACAACCAACCATGGAATAAGAGTAAGATTTACAGAAGAGAACAGGAAAAGCCCAGAGGCAAAAGGTAGATGTGATAATTTAAAGTTAAGGAAAACTGGCAAGAAACAAGCCAAGCTAAGGCCGAGCATTTATAATTAAGAATAAGCCTCCTTGTGAGATTTATCTGGGAGCTGGGTGGCAGGCCCCCCAAAAGAGTAAAAAACAAACAATAACTTTCCAATATTGTTACAGCCCGTTGGTGTCTAGAGCTTTTTAAAAATGTCTATTGCCTAAAAAGGAAGGAAGATCGGGAGGGAGGGAAGGAGGTTGGGAGGCTGGCTGGAGAGAAGACTCAGAGTTAAAGCACTGGCTGGTCATGCAGAAGACCATGGTTCAGTTCCTGGCACCCACATCATGGCTCACAAATATCAGTAACTCCAGTTTCATGGACCTGACACACTCTTCAGGCCTCTGTGGACACTGAATACACACAGTACACAGACATACATGCAGACAAAATATTCATACATAAAATAAGAATGTTTAAAAAATTTTTTTTTGTTTTTTGTTTTTTTGAGACAGGGTTTCTGTGTAGCTTTGGCACCTTCCCTGGAACTCATTCTGTAGCCCAGGCTGGCCTCAAACTCACAGAAATCTGCCTGCCTCTGCCTCCTGAGTGCTGGGATTAAAGGCGTGCACCACCACTGCCTGGCTAAAAAATATTTTTTTAAGAAAGAAAATGATCAAACAATAGTCCCACCTAACAGATAACAAAAAAGGACTGGCTCAATAATATTTCAGTTGTAGACATGTCATCAGTAAGAAAAAAATAAAATTACAATTAAGTTTTTTAAATTTTTATTGTGTTTATCACCCTCAAAACACCCCCAACCCAGAGTAAAGTACAAAACAGTAGTGGCTGCTTCCTGGAATAGGCAGGTCGTGGTCATGACTCACTGCCTTTGGGGTCACGTGTAAATGTTGCTCTGAATCTCATTTGTTGTCATCAATTTCTTCAGTATTTCTGTGCTTTCGGGAATGTCCTGGAAAGAGAAAAGGCTGTCACCAAATACACCCCAACCCCCCCACATTCTCAACAGAGGAGAATGACACCAAGCATGAGCTGCCTTTCATCTTGTTCAAAGGTAAACAGTCAAGTAAGTGGTTCAGAGCCCCACCAGCCTGGCCAGCTTGACACAGCTCAGTCAGCTGAGTTTCAGCTGAAGGTTTGTCCAGATCAACTGGCCTGGGGACATGTCTGTGGGGGACTGTCCTGATTGACAGTTGATATAGGAGAGCCCAGCTCACTATGGGTGGTACCATTCCCTGGACAGGTGCTCTGGGCTGCATAAGCCTGTGAGTGAGGCAACAACCGGCATCCCTCCATTGTTTCTGCTTCAGTTCCTGCTTGAGTTCCTGCCCCAACTTCCCTCCATGATGGACAGTGACCCAGAAGCATAAGCCAAGTAAATCCTTTCTTCCCCAAGTTGCTCTTGGTCAGAATACTTTATCACACCTTCCCTTGGCCAAAGCCTCCAACTCTGCTGACCTTCAGCACACCATCTCTCACATGCCTCCACAACCCTCACGTGGGTGCTCATGTTCTCCTCACATTCTGCCTCTCTGCCCACTTCCCACCAACATCACCCACCTTCTGAAGCCAGTTACATGGACCTCTCTCAGGTGCCTTTCCTAGGGGTGACTTCTTACTCCTTCCCAGCATGCCACTCTATATGTTCCCAGCATGTGCCTGCCATCACAAGCCAGCACCTCCTCCTGTCTATGGAGCTATCCCCAGGTGAGGGCCATGAAGCAAGGTTCCAAGAAAACTTCCATAAGCCACACACTAACTCAGGCCCACTGTATTTAGTCCTTGAGACAATGGTACTGAGGCCAAGGAGATGGCTCAGTTGAAGTGTCACGAGAACATGAGGAGCTGAGTTGAGGTCCCCAGAGCTCATGTAAAAGCCGGGCACACTGACAAGCACCTGTAAACTCAGTGCTGAGACGCAGAGACAGGAGGACTCCTGGGACCCACAGGCCAGTCAGCCTGACCTAATCCACAAGTTCCAGGTCTCAAAGAATAAGGTAAAGAGCAATAGAGGAAGACACCTGCCACTGACCAACACCACACACGCACACATACCCCTACACACACTAAATTAATTATTCTTCTAAAAAGAAAACAGTTCTCAACAGGGCATGGTAGCACATGCCTCTAATCCCAATACTTGGGAGAGGCCAGCCTGGGCAGCATGGTCAAACACTAACTCAAACAAAAGAAAACATTCTCCAGAGTGATCATCCCATCTGCCACAGTTGTTATCATGAGGGCAGATATAGGAAACATTAAAAAGTAATTTCAACTAGAAGTTTATTTCAAGTTGATATGACGAATGATTTTTAATCCCAAAACAAATCTAGATGTTTACTGTGAATATCATCCACAGTTGAAACAAACAGCCCTTGCCTGCCCTCAGGGACACAGCACTCAACTAAATGGGAGACAGCAGCTGGCTGGACATATAAACCCACTGAAAGAGAAGCCAAATTTGAAACAACTTAATAGCACTTACTGCTCTTGCAGAGGACCTGGGCTCATTTCCCATCACCCAGATCAGTGGTTCACAACAATCTGTAACTTCAGCTCCAGGATCCAACGCACACAGGCACTTACACATAAACTCCCACAGGCACACACACTTAAATAAAAACAATAAGTTCATCTTTTAAAAAATCAATTATAAATTTCCAAATTAATTAGTTGCTGGAACATTTCAAGCAGTACACCTCTCTCTTCCATAAGGACACATGGGATGTGACCACAGTGCAGTAATCTACACCAGGACCAAAGCAGTCACCACATCACAGAACACCTGGAACACCGAGTAACAGCAATTCTAAGCGCCTCACTGAGACGCTCCCAACATGCTGCTTAGGTTGAGGTTGCCTGCAGCACTTGCCATCATTCATTTCACTGTGACAACTTAGTCATGAATGGAGAGCACTGCAGCTTACCTTCACCAAGGACTTCAAGCTACTGGAAGAAAGCACAGGCTTAAAAGCTTCAACAGTGACAAGGTCCAACTTCATCACATCAGTGTAGCACAGATACAGAACTGCAGGGATTTTCCACACTTGGCAGTAGCTCAGTACTACAAACACACAAAGGAAAAATGCTTATTTTCTATGACATGATTTTTAAGTGAAACATTTTTAAATAATAAAAGCTGTTTTGAAAAGGTCAACTTTCTGCCTCTTTTAATCAAGGCACCGACTGCCATGCTGACCCACTTATGGGTATCTTCTTTCAAAACCAGTATTATTAACCATAAATATTATCTTTATGTTGCATTTCCTGAACATCCTATTATAATTGTAAGAACTAATGTATTAGAATACTGGCTACTTTGAGGAGGCACATGCAAAGAGTAATATATAATGCATACTATGAACTAATGCTACTTTTCTCTACTAGTAAGTATAACACAAAAGGTAAAGCATTACGCTTAAAAATGCATCTAACAAAAAAACAACTACATACTATGAAATATGAACTACTGAAAACAAATGACAATTTATTATGTCATAATATGTGTGAGCAGTGGTGTGATGGTTGGTTGTGTCAATCTGACAGGGTCTAGAATTACCCAGGAGGCAAGCCTCTGGAATGTCTGAGGGGTTGTCCAGATTAGGTCAACTGAAGGGGGCAGACCCATGTTAATATGGGTGTCACAATTCCAAAGGCTGGAATGTGGACTAAAGAAAAAGGAGAGAGGGAGCTAAGCATGAGCATTCATGTTCTACTTCCTGACGGCAGATGTAATGTGGCAGGAACTCAGCTCCTGATGCCATGCCTTCCCCACCGTGATGGAATGTGCCCTTTCAACTGTAAGCCAGAACAATCCTTCCTCCCATAAACCACTTCTGTTAGGAATTTTGTCACAAGAGAACTAACTCAAATGTAAGCGGCATGATAAAAACGTTAAGTATAAACCAGGTCTGGTGGCGCACACCTTTAATCCCAGCACTTGGGAGTTCAAGGCCAGCCACATACACAGAGCAAGTTTCAGGACAGCCAGGACTGTAGAGGAACCCTACCTCTAAAAAACAAAAAAAAAAAAAGGCGGGCGGTGGTAGCACACGCCTTTAATCCAGCACTCGGGAGGCAGAGCCAGGCAGATCTCTGTGAGTTCGAGGCCAGCCTGGTCTACAGAGTGAGATCCAGGAAAGGCGCAAAGCTACACAGAGAAATCCTGTCTAGGAAAAAAAAAAAAAAACAATTAAAAAAAAGTAACAACCAAGCTTCAGCATCCAAAACTTCTGACTTTGGTAATTAAAATTGCCGATTTTCACATACCAACAGTCTGCATCTAACACTGGATTCCACTCTGGGATTGCAGAATCCAATCAGACAGCAAAGACTCTAAGCTGCTGTGACCACTGCAATGCGGGGGTCAAAAGTTAACCGAGTGTCCCACACATGCAGGTAGACACAAAGGATCAACAGCAATGCACTGCTTCCTTCCACAGTCACTAAAACTACTCCAAAGAAGCTCACTAGTAAAGCGACAGTCATCCATAAAGTCTGTGACAAAGTGTAAAGGTTGAAACTTTCAGTCCCACCTGCTGCAGGCAGGTCATGCACAATGTTCGGCTGTTCCAGCAGGGGGCAGCAGACAGAATCTTTGAATTTCTGAGTTTTTAGGGCTCTCAGAAAAGGAGAAGGAAGGCTGCAGGTAGACTCAGAGGTTTTATACTCTGTGACATGTCGGCACGTGAGAACTGTTACCTTCATGTTCTTCCTGGGTCGGGATCCAAAAACCTAAGAGAACATGGATTTTATGTTAATCTTTCCTCACCAGAAACACTGCTCAGTGACTCACCCCCAGCAGCAGGGGACCTCACAGAGTGCAGAGTGCTGCCCCTGTGACTCTGAGGTCTAAACAGTCTTCCAAGTCACTGTCTTGTCTCTGACCTGAGAGAATGGCACTGCCCAAGAGCCATGTGATGCAGACCAGCGCAGAGATCACGGGTCAGAACAAAGTAGTGGCCCAGGACTGCCACCCTGAGTAAAGTCACAAGCACACTCAATGTCCCAACCCTCACCTGCCACTGAGGACACCTGAGC
>CABHPQ010156647.1:17798-37728 GCA_902168405.1 Peromyscus aztecus | reverse complement strand
CGGCCCGGGGAGCGGGGGCCGCGGCCGCCGAGCATGGGGAAATCCAACAGCAAGTTGAAGCCTGAAGTTGTGGAGGAGCTGACCAGAAAAACCTACTGTGAGTGAACCCCGATCCCCGATCCCCCGTGGAGCCACGACCTTCCCTCCGCCCTTCCCGGCCGCGCCCCTGCCCCGCACCTAGCCCATTGTTCTACCCGCGCCCCCGCCCCCGGCCCTGGCAGGATGTCGCCTGTCAGCGTGCGCTAGGGACCATCCCAGGTCCTCAGGGCATCCCCAGCCCCCCCCGCGGCCCCCCTCCAGTTCTAAGGGCTCCGACTGTGCCAGGGCGGGGGGTGGTGGTGGTCCCGGGAGGGGGCGCCCGGGCGTAGTATGGCTCTGCTGCTTGGAGCGGGGTGGGTGGGTGATTCATGCCTAATGATGCTGCTGCGGCTCCTGCCGCTGCGAGGTTGGCCTGTCGCCCCCTCCCTGGCAAATGTGACTGTGTGTTGGGAAGGAGAGGGGTGGTGAGGCTGGTAGAGCGCTCAGGCAGTGACGGCAGGGTCCAAGGGTCCTGGGCGCCCTCTTGGATGTATTCTCCGTGCCCTCTTTTCCTTGCTCCTGTGTGTTTGCCGCACCAGGAAATGGGTTTCTACAGCTGGAGCTGACGGATAAAGGAAGGTCTGTCCCGTTCCATAGTCCTCTAGATCACTCCCAGGTGTGGCTCTCCACTTGCCCAACTTCACAGATCTCCTGTCTCTGCATCTCCAACGTCTCCTCACCAGGTGTCCCCTCCTAGCAGCCTCTCCAGGGTGGCCCTGCTCACCTAGGGCTCACTGCTGTAGGTCCTGACCACCCTCTTTTACTTTGGGAAGCAGGAGATGGATGAGTGTGTGGAAGGGCCTCTGCCAGGCTGTTTGACTTGCAAGGCAGCAGTGGCCTGGTCTTGGGGTGGAACCCCCGAAGTGGGTCCTCGGCAGCTTTGACTGAGCCGTCTCTGTACCACCTGGAAGAACAGGCAGTTGACTGGCAGCTGGGTGTAGATGGTGGCTCTAGTCCAGTGCATGGCCTCTGCTCTCCCCCACCCCCCACATCGGTCTTCCGGGGGCCACGTTTGCAGGTCTTGGCCAACCCAGTGCCTTAGCCCCATGCTCCTCACTCTCCATAGACTTAGAACAAAGGGGGCCTTACTAATTGGGCTCTCCTGGCCCTAGCCTGAGGACTTGGGCATCAGGGAGGTCACATCCAGGAACTGCTCCTGGGGATGTGTCCCTCCCAGCCCAAGCCTCCCGCTCTCTCTTTCCAGAGTGGGTGGGTGGCCTTTTCTAGCTTGTTACTGATGATGAGGTTGACTGGACCCTCCAAGGTGTGGCCCACAGTCATTAGCAGTTAGTCTGTGGGTGGGACACCCCGGGACCCCAGGGTCTAGGGAGGGCAGAGGGCTCCATGGACTTCTCCAGAAATGGCATGTGGTGTACCAGGCTGTCTCCATGGTAGGAAGGCTGGAGGCATGTGAAGTCAGTGTCCTGCTTATTGAGTGTGTCATGCACCATTAGCTTCGTTCTTAGCATAGCTGTACACCAACAACTTGGCATGTTCTAGGCACCACAGCTGTTCGCAGAGAGGAAACCGGCTGAGAGAGGTGGGGTGGCATACCTAGCCTGTCAGTACTGGGAACTGCACCTGGGCATGTCTCTTCAGGGAGAGACCTCAGGCTTACAGCAAAGAGCCCTTCTGTGCTTCTCTTTCCCGTGCTGGCCCATGCTGGCCCATGCTGGCCCATGCTGGTCCATGCTGGTGGAGTCTGGATTCAGAAGACCCAGACGGGTCAAGATCCTTTGCCAACCCCATCTCTGTAGGGCTGCCCATCAACTTGAGGAGAATGGGGCCAGCAAAACTCTGTCCAGCTTGGGCTTGGTGGTACTCTGCTGAGCTTTTGTGATGTAGAGCAGTATTGGTCAGGGCGTTATTCTAAGACCTTATTAGGGGTAGGGGATTCACTTGCCTCTGAACTGTCTCCCTGTGGAAGCCAGCTCCCTCCAGGCAGGCCTTTGTGTGGCCAACAGCCACCTCTCCCAGTGTGGGCACTTAATAGGTCTGCAGATCTTTGTGGAAGTAAACGCATCTCTTCAGGTAAAGCAGAGAGTGCCTGCAGCCTGTGGCAGGTCCCACTCGTACTTTTTCTTTCTCATGAGGTGTTGGCAATGTCTACTCCTTCTTCCGGGGGAATTCTGAGTAAGGGGGTCAAGAGAAGCATCATCCAGGAAGGAATCCCAAATGTCACCATCTCCTGAAGAGTGTGCAAAGTCCCTGGTACTTGGGCAGCTCTTCCCTTAGGTCTGGGCTGAGCTCTGGGATTGGATCCTTAAAGTGTGAATTGTGAGGCCAGAGAGATGGCTCAGAGCAAACATGAGGACCTGAGTTCACATCCCCAGTACCCACTTATGAAAGAGCCGGATACGGTGCCTCATGTCTGTAGCTGGGAGGCAGACACAGAGGGATCCTGGGAGCTCACTGGCCAGCCAGTCTAGCTGAAATGGTGAGCTCTGGGTTCATTGAGAGACACTGCCTGAAACAATAAGGTGGAGGGGTTGGGATTATAGCTTAGTGCTAAGAATGAGCACCGCTATTTCTTAAAGACAAGAGTTCGATTCCCAGCACCCATGTCCGTGGCTCACAACTGTCTGTAATTCAAGCTCAGTGTAAGCCAAAGTCTCTGGTCTCTATGGGCTGTGCACTCACATGCACAACCCCTCTCCCCCACACATAATTAAAAATAGAAACCTTTAAAAGCAAAATAATGTGGAGAGCCATAGGAGAAGACACTAGCATTGACCTCTGGCCTCCATCTGCATTCACAAGGGTAGAGTGCATCTACACACACACACACACACACACACACACACACACACACACACACACAAGATTTTGGTTCTTGGTTCTGGGGAGACGAAGAACCATAGCTCTGACTGATGCTGTGGGTCTCTGACAATCCTGTACCACTGGGGGCCCAATGGTCCCGCCTGAGTCTATGCTGTGTACCATCCTGGGTGGTGTGGATCTACTACAGTTTGTGGTGTGGTGTGTGTGTGTGTGTGTGTGTGTGTGTAAGCAGGGGAAGGGCTAAAGGCTCCATGAGGACTTGACAATACATCTGACTTCAGCCTGCCTGAAGATGACCATCTTTTCCACTAATGCCCTGTGCAGAGAGATTATTTACTGACATGATGTGTGCCCACCTTCACCGCAATCTCCTCCATCTCTAAGGGCAGCAGGTTAGCAGCGGGGGAGACCCTTCTGCCTCTGCCCTCGCCCCAGGCAGGACTCACAGACTGGGATGAGCAGCAGTAGGGTTCTGGGCGGTCTGCCTCACTCTCTTTGAGCTGATTGATGAGGCGGTTGCATCCCTGTATATTCAAGCTGAGGAATGTATCCTAGCTAAGCCTTGCTTTTCTCCTCTGCAAAATGGGTATGGTCTTGGTAGTAGGAAGTGAGCAGGGGTGTAAATGTGGCCAGTGGAGTAAGTAGCCAGTGACTATTCCCAAACATGTCGCTATTGCTTTGAATGCATTATTATTCACACCCTCTTCTCCTCCTCCATTGCTGGGATAGAACCCAGGGCCTCACACGTGATAATCAAGTGCTCTATCAATGAGCCCCAGCCTCAGCTTCAAGCTTCATCGTGAACCAGCCTTAAGTCTTTTGTTCATGGTTTTCATCTCTGCTGACAGTTCTTCCTGTGGTCCCAGTCTGTGTGCCTAGCAAAGCCACTCAGGATGGAGTGAGTTCTGAGCTATTTTCCCTGAGGCCCAGTAGGGTCTTGCTTTTACATGGCAGCCTACCACCTCACTTGGTCATGATGGAACTGCCCCAGTATGCCATTCACTGAGTGCCCACTCTGCTGGGCACACGGATAAGAAGGAACGGGAGACACAGGTCCTGTCTCCAGTGGAAACTGGCCAGGTGGCACACGAATCCTTTGTTCTGGTCTCAGTGCGTGCCAGGGGCAGAGATGCCTTTATCTTCCATGGTCTCTCCCCATCCCACACTAGCGCTGGCTCCTCCCCGTTCAGGAGTTGGGGGAGGAGAGGTCACTTCTCGTCACTTGGTCAGTTTCAGCTTGGCCTTGACCTTGCCTGCCAACCTTGAGCCGCTTCTGCTTCTTCCCGGATATCCCGGCTGCTTCTAGCACATAGCAGGTTAGGGAAGAGAGGGGATGAGTGTGTTCCGTGGCTGTGCAGCTGTGGGCACCAAGGGGGCCTGGGGTGGAGGGTCTGGCTGGGGTCAGGCTGAGAGGAGCAGGGAGTTACAGTTGGGCTCTTGGGTTTCTGGTTTGGGGCTGTCCAGGGACCCAGAGAAGTCTGCTGTATAGGATAAAGGGTGCTCCCTGCTCAGTCAGAGAGAAACCTCCGGGGAGGCAGTCTCTGCCATACATCTTGGGACAGTTTCCAGAACTGGAGTGATGGCTCCATGGGGATGTGGTGAGCAGGTCATCCCTGCCCAGGAGAGGGAAGGACCAGAGAAAGGGGTTCCTTCCTTCACTGAGGGTGGGACAAAGCAGCAGGAGAAACTCAGGTGAGACTCAGTGCTGAGGTGGGTACCTTAATAGGACAATCCAGCTCTGCGGAGAGTAGGCTAGGTCCCCCACAGGCTCTGTGGCCTTGAGTTAGCCACTGTCTTCTCTGGGCCCCAGTGTGTTTGGCTGTGACCCCTGTCTGCATGGCTGCATGGTTCCACAGGAACAGACAATGCTTTGAGGGCCAGAGAGGGCATGGGGCCTCAAGGCAGCAGGGTTCCGGGGCAGGATTAGGGCTCAGTAACCTAAATATTGGGAGGTTCTAGCCATTTCCTGTGGTAGGAGGAGACCCTCCCCCCTTCTCTGGAAAATGGGCTTCATGGTAAGTTGAGGAGGAGTCAGGGTACATGGAGGAGGTAGTGTGGTACCTGGTCCAGTGCTTCCCCAGGCAATCTCCAGTTACGGTTCCCCACAGGCTGCGGGTGTATGCATCTGACTGGTCAGTGTAGGACTTGGGCCATGAAACCTGGGCTCTTCCCTGTCCCTGTCACTCACCGCTCTACGTGGCATGTGACTGGCTCCTCCTGTCCCCTTCCCAGACAGCTCTCCCAAGCCCAGGTGTCTCTGCAGGTCCTTGTCCCGGCAGCCCATACCACCTCAGGATTGAGCGCCCCCTGCTCCAGGTCGAGGTTTGAGGCCCTTGTGGCACAGGCTGTGGGGACACTGGGGGTGAGTGGGCCTCACTAGAGTCACCCTCAGGTCATAGACGGGAACTTGGATATTTTCCAAGATGGGTGGGGAGCTGTGGAAGGGGGGCGATAGAGTTGGGGGGCACTATGAGGTTAGGTTTAGAAAGAGCATTCTTGGCTATAGTCCAAAAAATGAAGGAGGCAGTAATAGGAACCAAGGGAGATCATGGCAACAAACTCGGAGTGTCACTGGGGTGGCCTGACAGAGTCAGGGGTACTTCAGAGGAGTGCTCAGAGGGACTCCATAGTCAAGCTTCACCATTCTATGGCTTTGGGGTTGTCTACTTTTAATTTCTAACTTTAATTTTTTGTTAATTCCATTATTAATTTTGTGTGCCTATGTGGTGTGTGTGTGTGTGTGTGTGTGTGTGTGTGTGTGTGTTTAGGTCAGAGGACAAACTGGGAGTCAGTTCTCTTTTTCCACCGTGTGGGTTCTGGGATTGAACTCAGGCCTCCAGTCCAGGGAGAAGAGCTTTTACCCACTTAGCTCTCCCGCTGGCCTAAATCAGTTTTGTTTGCTTGTTTTTAATGTTGCAATATATGCATGCAACATGTGTCTATTTAATCCTCTGTTACTAGACAGCTAAACTGCTTCTACCCCATTATAGAGCTGCGATGAATATTTCTGTTTTGAGTCTTTATACATGGGCTGGGGCTGGGGCTCAGTTGTTAGAGTCCTTGCCTGTATGCATGCATGTAGGTATACACATACACCAAGGCCTTCAACCACATGGCCTCGAGAGTCTTCCAGATCAAAGATTCCCGTTCTCTTTAACAGTAATGAAGGAGATGAACTTGAGACCGCGAACTTCCTCTTTTCTTCCCCTGAGATTGGCAGCCATGGAGTCCAACAGTGACAGCCAGCGCTGGTGAGAACGCAGCAAGGTGGCCCGTGCTCCCCTCTGCCGACGAAAAGGTGGTTAGAGCGCCCTTCTGGAAAGCACATCAGCCAGTTTGAACCAAAAGCCTTTCAGGCCAGGTGTGGAGGTGCATGCTGTAATTCTAGAACACTCCAGAGATGGAAGGAGGGGAAGTGAGACTTCAGAGTCAGCCCAGAATGCACAGGGAGACTTTGCTCAAAAGAAAAAAAAAAGCCTTTCAAAATGTACCATGGCTTTAACTCCATAATCTCATTTTGGATTGTTTATCTTTAAGGAGAGACTTGTACAAATATCCATCCATCCATCCATCTATCCATCCATCCATCCATCCATCCATCTTGGTTAGTTTTTTAGACAGTCTCATGTAGCTCAGGCTGGCCTAAAATTCACCATGTAGACGAGGATGTCCTTGAACTTCTAATCCTCCTGCCTCCCTCCCCAAAGGCTATGATTACAGCAAGCACCACCCTGCCCTGTTTATGTAGTGCTGGGGATGGAACCCAGGGGTTTGCACGAGCTAATCAGACACTCTACCAACAGAATTATGTGCACGATCCTCAAAGCCCTGATTTCTCAGTACCTCTCCCAAGACTGCACAGTAAGTGTGAGAGACCGTGGGCCCTGCACTCTTGCCAGGACACCTTCTTTTTGCCAGAATGTGTTGGGGTTTGGTGGGTGTGTCTTTGCTACTTCACTGAAGGCATCTGCTGTGCTTCATTCTGAGAAGTTCTGTAAGGAACAATCCAATGTTAATTGAAAGGAGCGCTCTGTGCCTGTCACTGAAGGGGTGTGTGTGTGTGTGTGTGTGTGTGTGTGTGTGTGTGTGTGTGTGTGCATGCAGATATCTGCAGAGGCCAGAAGAGGGCATTGAATCCCTTAGAACTGAAGCTACAGCATGTGAGCTGCCTGATATGGATACTGGGAACCAAACCTGGGTCTTCTGTAAGAGTAATACGTGCTCTTAGCCCCTGAGCCCTGCTCTGGGTTCTTAACTAAGTCTCAGCATCCTCACCTGGGAGTTGAGATGGCAACTCCCCAGCGAGCAGGGGTGGTTGGGAGTGTAGTGCAGGGTGTGTCAGCTCTTCTTAGCCCCGCCCCCTTGTTCACCAAGGATGGTGGAGAATCTGAAAGCAACAGATGGCTGGAATCTGTGGTGGCGGGAGAGACCCATATGATGCGTGTTCCTGTGGCCCAGAACCATGCTCAATGCTCAGGAGCATTCATCATCCACTCCTCCTAGGAGCCCTGTATGTCCCTCTCGAAGATAAAGACAGGGAAGCTTCGGGGTAGGGTAGGGACATGACAAGAACCAACCTGTGGCTGTAGTTTGGGCAAGTTTGAGCCTGGTCCCATCCAACCCTGGGACTGAGTACTTAACACGCAGTCCATGTTAGTAGAAAGCTCTGAGAAGGCTCTGTGGGGGTGTGTGGGTTAAGCATGAGCATGTGTGGGCGCCTGTGGGGCTGTGTGGGTTAAGTGTGAGCATGCGTGGGTGTCTGTGTGGGTGTTGCAGGCTGGATAGGGGCTGAGGGTCACATGTGCAAGCTCTGACTCACGTGTGCATATTCTGAGTGTGACAAGGTCATGCCATGTATCAGGAGTGGGTGAGCCATCTCAGTCTGTGCATGAATACACATCGTGTCTGGGTGTGCATGTTGGGGGGTAGCTCTTTGCAGGTTGTAAATGCAGATGGATCTGGGGGTGGTGGCTGGAGAGGGAGACCTCACATCGGCCAGAGGCCATCTCAGCCAGTGGCTCTGGGACTGGGAAATATGGCTGCTTTTTCCTGGTTGTCACTGGAGTCTAGCTGCTGGTGGACATGAGGGAGTGCCACTGGGGTGGGTGATGTAATGGGGGCTGATGTATTAGGGAAGAGCTTGGTGTTAGGGGCGTTGACAGGGAGCAATGTCACAGATTACAGTTGTCCCCTCTCCCCACGGCTGAGAATGAGGACTGATGCCCATTTTACAGAAAATGGGAAGGAAGCCCAGGCAGGCTCAGGGTCATACCAAGGTCTTTTAGCCAGTTAGCATCAGTCTTGGGGCTCAGGCTAATCTCATGCCTGTGACCAAAACCAGGCCCTTTCCGTCATGATCTCTGAGCACAGGGTAGTGAGCGCCCGTCCCTGGAGTATCGGGCACTGGCCGAGTGTTCTTTATTGTGGGGTGGGTGTGAGGCCAGGCAGTGAGTAGGATGTCTTGCCTCCCATGGATGTTTGGGCAACTTCTGCCTTGGCTCTGCAGGAAGGAGGCAGAGGTGAGGCCCCGTGGGAGGGCGATCTTATTGGAAGCACTGGAGGTGTCTGGTGAGCGTGGTCAGGAGTGTGCAGGGGGACTGTTGAGCACAGTCCCCAGCCTTCAGGGCTCTCCCAACATCCCACCCCAAGGGAGGCAGATGAAGATAATGTGCCTGGCTCTGGGATCTCATGGAGGCCCCCCAGCCTCTGAGCTTGAGAGTGGTACTCCCCATTTTCCAGTATCTGCACTACGTGTGTGTGTGTGTGTGTGTGTGTGTGTGTGTGTGTGTGTGTGCTGACGATGGGTGCGTGTGTGTGTGTGTGTGTGTGTGTGTGTGTGTGTGTGTGTAGGCCAGAGGCTGTTGTCATGTATCTTCACCTTATCTTTTGAGGCAGGATCTCTCACCGAACTGGGAGCTCGCTGATTGGTTAGGCTGGCTGGCCAGTGAGCTCCAGGGATCTGCGCTCTCCTCAACTGCAGTTGAGATTCAGCTTCCCCAGCCCTTACAGGTGCTGGCTCTCAGGTCCTCTAGCAGGCACTTGACTGACTGAGTTGTCTCCCCAGCCCCTGTTCCTGCTTTTATGGCAGGCTGGGGCTGGGAGATGAGATGCCCAAGGGTGAGATGGGACCCAGAGTGCCCTTGAGTGATGCCCTACCCAGTGCTTGGCACAGCCTAGCTGCCTTAGGATGTCTTTGGATAAAGGAGGAGACCCAGTCCTTGTGGATGTGTGTGGATTCAGGGACACAGTGACACAGAGTCTCCAGTGACCGTCAGTTCCTTAAGGCTTAGACGATGTTCTGTGGCTTTTGGTAGCTGTACAGCTGCTATGGGGCAGGCAGCAGGCAGGCACAGGCAGGCACAGGCGGGCAGGCACAGGCAGGCACAGGCAGGCACAGGCGGGCACAGGCGGGCACAAGCGGGCACAGGCAGGCACAGGCAGGCGCAGGCAGGCGCAGGTAGACACAGGCAGGCAGGCACAGGTGGGCACAGGCAGGCACAGGCGGGCACAGGCGGGCACAGGCAGACAGGCACAGGCAGGCAGGCAGGCAGGCAGGCAGGCACAGGCAGGCACAGGCAGGCACAGGCGCAGGCAGGCACAGGCGCAGGCAGGCACAGGCAGGCACAGGCAGGCAGGCACAGGCGGGCACAGGCAGGCAGCAGGCAGGCAGGCAGGCAGGCAGATATGACTTCCGTTGTCCCCATAAGCTTTCCAGACCTTTCTTTCTGGGCCTTTTCCCTGATCCCACTTGGCCTGCACTGCTAGCCAGTGGTCCCTGGGAATTGCCGGGGGTGGGAGGCTGGGTCCAGCCAAGGCCTTGTGTCTGGACACCCTTCTTAGAAGGTCTCTGCCTTCCTGTCTGTCCTTTTGTCTGTATGGTGTGATGTCATATATCTCAGCTCTGGGGAGATCGATTATTCAGCTTTGCGGGGTGGGGGGCTCTCCTGGTTTGAGGAGCACAGGTTGGGGACCTGGGAAAGGGCTGGCTCTGACATGCCTGACTTCTCACAGTGGCCCAGGAAGCTGGTGGACTCAGAGCCCCTGTGTTCTGGATTCCGGCGAGTAGAGGAATGTGACTCTGAGGAATGTTTAACCCGGGCAGAAATAGCACACTTTGCTTTCTTTATTTGGGGCTCCAGGTTTCAGCATAGGGTGCCACTGTTTTCTCACTCCAGCCTGGGGCCACAGCTGCCCAGGTCCCCCACAGCTCTGGCCTTTTGGGGACAGTGACCTCTTTTTCCAGTTTTCTTTTATTGTTATTATTTTTTAACCAAGAGTTGCTGTGGGAACCAGAAAATGGCTCGGACTTGGAAGCCCACACCAGGCCCTTACCTCCTCTGCCCCTCAGCCTGCTCTTCTGTGCATCTTGGGGAGGGAGGGGCCATGAGGTCTGCCTGCTGTCTGTAGTCTGCTCTGGGGAACTGCAGCTCAGGGATTCCCTCCCCCAAGGCCAGCTTCAAATCTTTCTCCCGATTCCTACTGGGGAAATCAGCTCAGCCCTTTCCTGCAGCGCCCAGGGGCAATCTGTGAACTGGGCAAAGTGACTGAACCCTGCCTAGAAGGGTGGATGTGAAGACCCTAGTGAGGAACCTGCCACTCCTACTGTGTCCTGGTGGCTTCACACATCCATGGAGGGAGCCACGCCCCTTGCAGGCTCCATACAGTGGGGGTGGATGAACTTTGAACCGTGCTTTGGATGCTCAGAGGAGCAGGCCACGTCCCTTGACCCATCCTCAGCACTCACAGCTGGCACCAAGGCCCAGCGGCCCTACCTGCCAGTGTCTATCTTGGATGGGGTGGTGACAGTGTGTTTAACTCTCCTGCACTTGGCTATGAGCCATGAGGCTGAAGGTGGTGCTCTTTGCAGGCTCAGGTCTGTCTGTCCACATTTGTGGAGCTGAATAGAAAAGCCAAGACTGAAGTAAACAGCCCATGGATGGGCCAGGCTTCTTCCAATCCATCCTGAGCCTGCCTCACTACCCCGACTTGCACTTGCTCCTTTCTCCTGGGACCCCTTCTGGGTCTGGGGGCTCCAGGGCTTTAGCAGATTAGGCCTAGCGGAGACCACAGTCCCCTGTGGCTGGGGAGACAGCCAGCCACTCATCCCTCCTTCCCGCCCTCCTGCACCTGCCTCTTGGTAGGAACTACAGCTCCCCTTCAGAGCAGGAGATGGGGCTATTTTTGGCACTGTGGGGGGAGGCAAATGCTTTCCTTCTGTTCAAAAATACATGGTGTGCACTGTGCAAACAGGGAGCTGGGCCTGCTCAAAGCCTGTGCTCCTGGGCACTGGGCCTCTTGCCATGGTCCCAGAACCCTCTGGGGCTCTGTAGCCCACACAGCCAACCAGGCAGGGTCACTATTATCTTCTCACTGCTTGCCATGGGGCCCTTGCTGGGCTCAAGGGGAACATGATCTTAATTAAAACTAGCAGCAGCCATCAAAATATAGAGGCTCCTGCTTTAGGGGCTCTGGCTGGGATGCCTGTTTCCCTGCATTGGAGGAGCTGAGGGTGCCACAGACAGTGCCCTAGTGCATTCTGGGAAGGATGCCCTGCAACTTTGGAAGGAAGGCAGGGGACCCTGGACTCACGGGGAGGCCCAGCTGGCTGAAGGATTCCTGGGACTGCCTCTTTATTTCTCATTTCCTGGTCGAGAAAGTGGTTATAGACTATCTGCCTCAGTTTACCCTGTGGTGCTGACACAAGCCGGCATTGACAGTTGGTTCTCTGGCCTACATGTCACTCATAATCTGGTGAAGAAACGGAATTGAGTCTGGTTTAAATGTCAAGACAAGCTGTTGGTGTAATGGGGACGTACCTGGCCTCGGCGCCCCGGGAGGGCTTAGGTGATGTCTCAGTTCAGCTCCTGTCTTGTGCATTCCTTTGCTGATGTGGGTAGCCCTGTGCAGGGAGGAGCAGGAGGCAGGGTAGAGGAGATTTGAGCCAGAAGGTTTGCCTGGCAGTGGCTTCTGGTATGAAAGCATTGGGACTGGGCTACTCTGAGGGCCTGTAGCCAGGAGGTGGTTTGGGAGGAGGCAGACGCTGGTGGCTGGAGATCTGTGCTGCACCCACCAAACACTCCAAACTGGACAGGTGAGAGGGTGAGTTGCCAGGACGGAGACAAGCCCCCCTACATCTGCCTCTGAACTTTGCAGGTGTGCGTGTGTATACATATGGAAACCACAGGCGCAGGCTGGGTGTTTTCTCAGTTGCTCCCTAACTTATTTGTTGAGACAGGCTCTCCTTGAGCCTGGAGCTCACTGATTTGCTAGACTGGCCAGTGAGCCCCAAGGGTCCTTGATGCTTCTCCCCAGTGTTGGGATTGTAGACACACCCACCACACTTTTTACATGGGTGCTGGGGTCTGAAGCCAGGTCCTCATACTTCCGGGGCAAACACTTCAACTGAGCCACCTCCCGAAGCCTTCTTTTTCACTTCCTTCCTTCTCTCCCTCCTTCCTTCCTTCCTTTTTTGACAGCATCTCACGTAGCCCAGGCTGGCTTCAAACTCCCTGTGTAGCTGAGGATGACCTTGAACCTCTGATCTTCGTGCCTCCGAAGTGCTGGGGACCTAATCCAGGACCTTGCGCATGCTAGGCCAGCACTCTACTAACACCCCCAGTCTCCCGAGCTTTGGGTTCTTATCCACAGAAGGAGGGACGGTGGTCTCTGCCCCAGGAGGTGCCTGCTGGGCTTGATGCACAGTGGCTAGCCCCTCAACCCCCGCCCCCCATTGAGAAGCAGCTTGTAAAGTAGCTGGGGATACTCTAGCCTAGGAGATAAAGGACCAGCAGATGCTGTGGTCAAGGTCACAGCCTGACTTCTGGTGCTACATGCTTCTACCTGTGCCTCTGGACCTGTCACTTTGACTGGTGGCTGACAGCAGCCAACCTCCTGCCCAGCCAGCTCGGGGGGTCCTCCAGTTTGGACAAGCGGAAGGTTGAGTCACTGGGGTGCCTCCTTTTTGGTGAGCAGATCAGGGCCACGCCCCTACCCTGGCTCTTAAAGGGCCAGCTCCAGAAGCAGCACTTGAGTACATTGTTTGCCTGGAACTGTGTGTATTCCAACCCTCCTGGCAAGATGCCTTGGAATTCATGCCCGAGAACTTTCCTGGGTCTCTGCTGGAGCTGGAGCTCAGGGGCTGCAGATGGGTTTCTAGAGCAGAGTCACTGAGTCCTGGGCAGGAGGGGAGGAGTGGGAGGATCTGACTGAAGGCGGGGCTGCTTCCCTCCGCAACAGTGTCTCTGCCAGTTTGGCTAGTTACCCCTGGGTGGGGGCTTTGCATCCTTCTTTGGTGGGGGTGTCTCATTTCGCCCTTCTCCTCTGTTCTGCAATGGGAACCCCTCACCACCCTTCCCCCACTCCTTTTCTGGGCTTCTTTGCTCCATGGGTGGTGATATTAGCGGGCCTGAGCTGCGGATGGTGACCAGCCCGGTGTGTCCTCATCCCAGGACGGAGGGAAAGGATCAGCAAGGCATGAACTGAAGTGGAAAGGTGGGCTGTGGGACAGGAGGGAGGTGGCCTGTGGTAGGGATGGGGGTGCCCAGGTCCTGCCCGTAGGTCCTGAGTGCGGCCGCTTCTCCTGTGGCTTCTGTGACACATTAATTAACAACGGCAGCAGTTGCTAATGCTTCTGGACACTTGTCATGCTATCTCTGCCTGGACAGCAGCAGCCTCCTGTGGCTAAGGCTCTGTTCCAGCAGCCTGTGGCCACCTGAGGCACCTCCTGTGCTCTGTGAGGTTTGAGCTGGGCAGACAGCTGCTTCTGACAGAGCTCCTCCGCTCTCTTCTGCCTGTCAGAGGACTGCTCTGTGCTCCTGGGTAAACCTCCATATAGCCAGCTTGTCCTCCACCCTCCAGGCCAGGGTGGAATCCTGCTCTGCCTGCTTCCCTCCGCTCCTCAACCCCCACTCCCATCTCAGACAGTCCCATGTAGCCCAGGCTGGCCTCCCACTTGCTATGTGGCTTGACCCAAATGCTGAGATCACGGCCATGCACCGATTATGGTACAGTCTTATAGGGTGCTGGGATTGAACTCACGGCTCTGTGCATGCTAGGCAGGCTCTCTACCAAGTGAACTATGCCCCCACTTTCAATTTGTCACTGTGATCTTTCCTTTCTTATCACGTGGGTGACTAGACAGCTGTACTTCAGGTCTGTCCTGGTTACATTAGGGGCTTGGAGGACAGGAGCCCATGGGAGTCACTGCTGTGCCTCCAAAGCCCAGCTCAGAGTCTGATCTGCTGTAATTGTTTGATAGATGAAGAACTGAAAAATCCCATGTGTCTTAAGACCATTCTGTCAGGGGGCTGGAGAGATGGCTCAGCAGTTAAGAGCATTGGCTGTTCTTCCAGAGGACCCAGGTTCAATTCTCAGCACCCACGTGGCAGCTCACAACTGTCTGTAACTCCAGTGCCAGGGGACACTACACCCATGACAAAACACGGATGAAAAATTTTTAAAAATATATTAAAAAAAAAAAGACCGTCTTATCAGGAAAGCATTGCTGCTCCCATTTTGACCCACACCCCCACTGGGAGTCCGCAGGGAACACCGCACACCGACATCTTCCTGAGGGGCACAGAAGGTGGCATTCATCCCGTAGAGGATCTCTTCTCCTGCAAGGTTCCCAGTCTGGTAGTAGGGAAGGCTTGGACCGGGGCCAGTTCCTGGGGCCACTTTCGTGTTGCTCATGTGTGTGTACATTGTATGTGCATGTTCCAAAGAGAGAAGGACGGCTGGGGACATTGCAGCAAGTACCCTGGCTACTGAGCACCTTCTGTGGGAACCTGTGTACTAAGCACCCACTACACACCACCCAGTACTGTCCACCACCAGACACAGGCACGCATGCCTGCTTGTTGGCGCTTGCAGCATCTGGAAGGCTAGGGCTGGACATTCAGCAGTGGCAGAGCCATTTTTCATGCTCCCTCCCCAAGGCCGTGGTCATTGTCATTTCTGCCTGTCTTTTTCTCATGTGTGCAACTGGGGTAGGTTTTAACTCCCTGTTTCCAGAAAGAAAAGCCGAGACTTGGAGAAGTTAGTTGGTGTTTCCACTGTTATACCGTTGGACGTGGTCAAGACTGGACCTGAACTTAGGTTAGTCAGTGCAAGCAGCTGGAGCAGCAGAAGCTGAGGGCCTTTGCTATACTGGAGAGTCCATCTAGGCCAGAGATTTGGTATCCCATGAGCTGGAGCAGGTTCTGCATTACTGTTCTGGAAGTCATCACCTTTGAACAATGACAAGAGACTACTATGGAAAATTCCACACCAGACCTCATGGGACGGGTTGCAGCAAAAACTTGGTTGCCCTAAGAATCCCGTACAAAATCACCCTGGGGTTGCATGTAGAAGATGGGTACTGGGTTTTGATCTGAGACCTCTCCCCGGGGGTGTCTCATTATGAATATGCAAATTATCCCCTAATACAGAATAATCTCTAGATATGTGGAACTTTTTTGTTTTTGTTTTTTGTTTTTTTTTTTGTTTTTTCAAGACAGAGTTTCTCTGTGTAACAGTCCAGGCTGTCATGGAACTCCATTTGTAGGCCAGGCTGGCCTCGAACTCACAGAGATCCACCGCCTCTGCTTCCCAAGTGCTGGGATTAAAGGCGTGTGCCACCACCGCCCAGCAATATGTGGAACTTTTGATAAGGAATCCTAAGCTCTGTGAGAGTTGAATTACATGTAAAGGAATCAGCTCCCAGCATACACTTGGGGGATGTGTCAAACACTTACCTTCTCCAGTATGTTCAGGGGTTCCATAGACCCTGCTACTGGTTCCACCTCCACTGCAGTTGAATTTGGGCAGGTAGCTTCACCTTTGGGTGAGAGCATCAAGCTCTTTGCCTGACAGCATGATTCTGGTGTGTGCTAGCCTGGCATGCTGGGAGCTCCTCTTGGCTACTTCTTCCTTACGCCACTGTTGGAATCCACAAAGCAAAGTGCATCTTTCTGTAATTTGACTTCAGTTTGGGGGGAAAGTTTGTTTGGCTGGCATAGAAATTAAAATCACTATGGTTTATGATCTTGTTTCTGGATAAAATAAAATCCACAAATGATAGGACAGATAGTAACATTTATAGACATATTTGAGCCAGAATACAAACTTTGAATCAAAACTTGCTCTGTGTGTGTGTGTGTGTGTGTGTGCACGCGTACACATGTTGTGGTCCATAATCAGCTCCTCTCCACTTCACTTTTTGAGACCAGGTCTCTCAATGAACCTGGAGCTCACTAATTGACTAGACTGGCTGGCCAATGAGCTTCAAGGATCCTCCCCCCCAGCGCTGGGATTTCATGCACTCTCTGTCACACCCAGTGACAGATCCTGGGGATCTGAACTCAGGCACCATCTGAGCCATCTCTATCCCTCAAACCTTGCTTTTGATGGCTGCTTGGAGTCTTTCAACTCCAGGGTACCACTCAGGGAGTCTGTGGGGAGCACCTTGAGGGAACTCTTGGACCCTTCAGTGCATGGCCCTCCTCCAGGGGGAAGCACTCTCTTCCTGAATACTGCTATCCCTTCATCAGAGGAGGGAACTGAGGCTCAGCATGAGGGTCGAACCTGATGACTGGCTCTTCCAAGAAGGGCTGCTGTGGTGATGGCAAGCGCCTGTGTGCCCTGCTGACAGTACCCCAAAGCCTCACCCCCCTCCCCATTGCCACACAGCAGGTGCTCTCACCAGCCTGGGGGCTCACCAGGCTCTCCTTGGGTGTGACCACCCCAGGCTGAGGCCTTTAAGCCCGGGCATAGGACACAGGTTGCTGGGCCTCTGATTTGCTATGCCCTGCCACTGTTTATGATTTTGGTGGCATGCTGTTGCCTCTCTGGAGCCTCAGGGTTTTCTTACTCACAGTGGAGTCAGTGAGGTCTTTCAACACGAGGCGGGTGCAGCCCCTGAGCTCAGCCAATGGAAACAGCTGGGGCTCAGGAGATCTGAGGGACTAGGAGGGAAATGGGATTGAACTTGAGGTTTGAATGGCTCTGAGCAGTCTCGCATCTGTGCTCCCTCTAGGGCCTGGCTCCTCTCCTTGACAGCAGCCGGAAGCTGTCTGCTTTAGTGTGTGCTAACACCGTAGCTTGGCTCTGCCAGCTGCATCTCCCACCTCCACCCAGAAGGCAATGAGAGCCTCACTGTTTTATTCTGACACCACCACTTGTCACCAGAGTAATGACAGCAATGTCCCTGTGTCCAGGGCTGGGCTGTTTGCCACGTCTATTTTCCTGTTGGCTCCGTCAGCAGCCCTATGCCAAGAGGAAGTAAGGCTCAGAGTGGCATGCATGTGTGTGAACTGGGGTCTTAGCATGACCAGGTAGCTGTGCCTCTATCTGAACCAAGGCCGTTCGTGGGAGAGAGTGTGGAGTTCTGTGCTGTGAGCTCGGGGGTGGGGTGGGGGTGTCTTAGAAGTCAGGGAGCAAAGCTGGTCCAGTCCAGCCTTAAGGTGCCTTAGAGGCTGAGAGACCTTGTTCTTAACATCGCTGAAACAAGGCTTTGTGTGTTACCCTAGTCTCCACACACAGAAACCAGACTGCGGGGGATGTGAGGGGAAGAGATGGGAGAGGCTGGGTGCCAGGGGGAGATACCTGGCCAGGAGTGTTTGAGTGTGATTAGCCTTGTGAGCTTAAACATCGGGTGAAATTCTGCATGTGGGTGCGGTGGCTTTGCCACAGCCTGTGACTCCTGTCCATGTGGGGCTCAGTTGCAGCCCGGGTGAAGGGCCTAGTGTGTGGCCAACCCAAAGAGCAGTCTCTACCAGTTGCCATAGCATCTCTGTGGGCAGAGTGGGGGAGGGTAAGAGCTGCTGCACAGAGGGTGGAGTGTGGGGGAGGCAGGCAGGGCCTGTATGTCTTTCCTGTTGATTTGTGGTGTGCCCAGCCCTAAGCCACCCAGCTGGGCTGGCACAGCTAACATGGGTAGAAATAGCGCCTGCCAGCTGGAGGCTGGGCTGTTACCATCCTGCTCCAGGAGGGGCCTGAAGACTGATCCAGGAGCCCTGCTCTCTGTGTCATGTTGAGGGAGGGCCCAGGGGTTCTGGGCAGGGTCAGTATCTGTCTAGGCAGGGTCAGTCTCTGACCTCTTTTGGGGAAGAGCAACGGGCAGGGCAGGAGCTGTTTCTCTCTCCCTGGCAGAGGCGTGGGGTAATCACAGTAGCATTGCCGGCTTGGTGCCAGGCCCTTGGCAAGTGCTGTCATGTTATCTCTGTCTGCTCGGAGCCGTGATTCCAAGTGCTGGAGCTAGAGCCAGGCAGGGTCCCCACACGCCAGAGTTAGGCCCAACTTCCGGTCCCCTTGTGGCCCTCTGCCCTTCTCAGGACATGAAGCTGTTGTCCTGTCCATTTCCTTTGCTGGGAATGCTCTCACTGGACCCCCGCTGACTTGCCTGGGTTGGTCATCTTGTGGCTGGGGTCTGGGGACTCTGGAGCCTTTCCCTGGGATTGGGGGGAAGCCGCAGGGCTAAGATTATGCATTGAGTTAGAAGCCTGGGTGGGCTGCCAGGACCTCCACTCCTGTTGCCCAGTGAAGCACGGGGAGCTGGAGAGCCAGGTGGTCGCTCACTAGTGAGGCACAAGGAGTTTAACCCTCTCTCACCCAAGCTGCCTCACTTGCATGGGGAAATGAGACCCAGAGAGGATGGAGTGACTGGGTTCTGGGGGAGTCACCTGGGACTCCCTGAGGGAAGGGGGGCACGGTGTGTGGTAGGGTGGAAGGGGTACAGACGTAGTTGAGGTAGCAGAGTAGATGAAATGTGTCCCCTTTCTCTGAGGAAGCTGTCATTACCACTAACCCGGTTTGCTTTCTGCTGCTGTGATAAAAAGCCATCTGGGGAGGGAAGGGTTTGTTTTATCTTACAGCTTACCGCCACTCTTCTACAGGACAGGAACTCCAGGAAGGCAGGAACTCAGAGGCAGGAGCTGGTGCGGAGGCCATGGAGGGGTGCTGCTTACTGGCTTGCTCCCCATGGCTTGCTCAGCCTGCTTTCTTATAGAACCCAGGACCACCTGCCCAGGGATGGCTCCACCCCCAGTGGGCGGGGCCTCCCACCTCAGTCATTAATCAAGAAAGTGCCCCCACAGACTTGTCTACAGCTCCGATGGTGGCATTTGAGGTTCCTTCTTCTCAGATGACCCTAACTTATGTCAAGTTGACAAAAAACTAACCAGAATAGACACCCAGAGGAGCAGTGTTGCAGGGAGACCTCCGTGCAGAGCAGACAGCAGGGGAAGGACTCCTCTGTGCTGTGAAGAACTGACTCACTCAGTAAGGGTAAGGGAGGGGGCAGGCTGGACCTGAGAGGACCTGAAGACCCTGACCATGGCAGGGGTGTTTACAGCCAGGGCAGTCAATAGCAGAGAGAGAGGGAGTGAGGGACTGAGCTGGATCGGGGAGGGGTGTAGGGCCCAGATTGACCCTTTAGAGCTTGTGAGGGTGTTTGGAAAGTGCTCCAGCACCTGAGCACAGGAAGGCCCGCTGCCCTTCTGGAAGGAGACTATTTGCTGATCCAGGGCATCAGGGTTGAAGGGACTGGGGTGGAAGGCCAGGCCCCAGAGGGCCTGTTTTCTCTCTCTTGTGAGATTCTCCCAAGCCCCCGCTTGCATTAGCACCGGGCAGGCGGGCGGGGTGGGTGGCCCAGAGGGCAGTCCTTGTGTCTGGAGACTCAAGTGGGGTCTGGATCGGTAACCGGAAGACGGGCAGTCTGTCTTCCTTCCCTCCTGCTGTAGCAGGCACCTTCCCTCCGTGGGGGCTGCCAGCTCTGGCGTTCTGTTCCTACCATGTTTGAGCTGAGCTTCAATCAGGAGAGAGGTATTTTGCTTTAGGGAAATGAAAATCAGACTCAACGTTTATCCTGGGCTCCTGGGACCGGCTCTTGTGTTCACTCTTGGCAGACTGCGTGGAGAGGAGGAGGAGCCTGAAGGAGCTTCAGTAGCTGCTGGGGTGGGAGGGAGGCTCGGGGTACTCTGGGCTTCTCTGCTTAGGCGGGAGCTTAGGAGGGTGTCAGCAGGCCTGAGGAGATAAAGGCTGGTGGCGTGTGTGTGTGTGTGTGTGTGTGTGTGTGTGTGTGTGTGTGTGTGTG
>CABHPQ010156647.1:0-17788 GCA_902168405.1 Peromyscus aztecus | reverse complement strand
TGTGTGTGTGTGTGTGTGTGTGTGTGTGTGTGTGTGTGTGTGTGTGTTTCTCTCCCTCTGCAGTTCTGGTTCTCAGCAGGGCCAGTGGAAGGGGGATGGGTGGCCAGCTCCATCTTTCCTCATGGCTCTGCGCCCCAGCTCCCCTGAACTGCAGGATTCTAAAGAACCTTTCCTTTCCCAGGATCCTGCTGGGAGTTTATATGCTGTTTTAGAGATGAGGATTCTGAGCTTCAAAGAGGTTAGACAACGTGTTCAGAAGTAACCCAGCCCACACGTGGCCCCAATAGAGTCTTAACCAAAAAGTGATATACCCTTCAGGGTACTCCACATCTGGTGTTCATCAAAACCCTTGCCCTCAGTAGTGCTTACAGACCTGGCCACAGGAATGTGCCGGGGAAAGGAAGTCAGCCCAAACCAGGTGCACTCATACAAATCACACATTAGGAAGTTCAAGCCTAGCCCATGACAGAGCCCCAGGGCTGTGTCCCGCTGGGAGCTGGGAAGAGAATGTCTTTCTGTTGGGTCCTTCGGATACTAGACACATTTCCACTTTGTTAAATTACTTTTGCCTGTAACTTAACTGCAAGATGGAGCTGCGGGTCCTGTTTGACAGATGGGTAGAGTGAGGCTCAGAGATGTCGGGGTTTGGTGTGACCTTATCACTGAAGATGGTAGGGAACCTTAGTCTGTCTGACCTCAGGTTCTTCTCTCGTGGTCCCTTGTTCTTCCCACCCTGTCCCTACTTGGTCAGGGCCACATTCTGGGGTGTTACTGGGGAGACAGAGTCCCTGGAGGGTTGTGGAAGGGTCAGGGACTTGCTGGAGAGGGTTTCTCAGCAGGACAGGTGTCTTAGTTAGGGTTTCTATTGCTGTGAAGAGACACCATGACCACACAACTCTTATAAAGGAAAGCATTTAATTGCGGCTGGCTTACAGTTCAGAGGTTTAGTCTGTTATTGTCATGGTGAGAAGCACAGTGACGGGCAGAGATAGTGCTGGAGAAGGAACCAAGAGTCTACATCTGGATTGGCAAGCAACAGGAAGTCCACCCCCAGTGACACACTTCCTCCAAAAAGGCCACACCTACTAATAGTGCCCCGCCCTATGAGCCTATGGGGGCCATTTTCATTCAAACCACCACATTCCACTCCCTGTCCCCTATAGACTTGTAGCCATATCATAATGCAAAATTGCGTTCAGTCCAACTTCGAAAGTTCCCATCCATAATCTATTACAGTCTCCACGCTGTTAAAAAATCCAAAGTTAAGCCAGGTGGTGATGGCACCTGCCTTTAATTCCAGCACTTGGGAGACAGAGGCAGGCAGATCTCTGTGAGTTCAAGGCCAGCCTGATCTACAGAGCTAATTCCAGGACAACCAGGGCTACACAGAGAAACCTTGTCTTGAAAAAACAAAACAAAAACAAAAACCAACCAACCAAACAAAAAGTCCAAAGTTCAAAGTCTCTTCTGAGACCCATGGCAGTCATGGCAATCTCTTAACTGTAACCTCCTGTGAAATCACAAAAAGCAGATCACATACTTCCAACATACAATGCCCAGAATATACATTACTGTTCCAAAATGGAGGAAAGAGAGCACAGTGAGGAAATACTGGACCAAAGCAAGACCGAAAACCAGCTGGGCAAACTCCAAATCCTACCTCTCCATGTCTGATGACAAAGTGCTCTTCGGAGCTCCAGCTCCTTTCAGCTTTGTTGACTGCAACACACTTCTTTCTCTTGGGCTGGTTCCACTCACTGTTAGCAGCTCTCCTCGGCAGGTATCTCATGGCTCTGGCATCTCTAACATCTTGGAGTCTCCAAGACAATCCAGGCTTCACCTTCACAGCTTCACACAATGGCTTCTCTAGGCCTCCACACAGGGACACCCTGACACATGCCTGGCCTCCGCAGCTCTCCTTAGCTGTGGAGGGAGATTCCACAACCCCTTTCTTCTGTCCTTGACTCTAAAGCCAGAGCCAGGTGGATGAAGTTGCCAAGTTCTGCTGCTTGCTGGGACTGAAACATGGTCCCCTTGTTCAATTACATCTTCAACCAGCTTTCTGTTTTCGATGGTTTCCATCACTGCCAAAGCTTGGCTGTCCTGAAACTCCCTCAGTAGTCCAGACTGACCTTGAACTTAGAGTTCACAAGCCTGTGCCTTCTGAGTGCTAGGATTAAAGGCCTGGTCCTAAGCTCTTCTTTAATTCCTTTTCACAAGTTGGGAACGTAGCTGGGGTCCTGCTCTGAGGTCACCTCTCACTTTGTGCCACTTGGCATCAGGCTTTTCTTTAATCTGTTTTCACTTCCTGGGGCCCTTTCCTCCTCAAACTGTACATTTTATATTTTTCCTTGCTCATCTTGTTCCTTTTCATTATAGGTCTGCATAAGACTGGCCATTAATAACCACATGACACAGTCAATACCAGGCTGTCCGGAAATCTCCTCCACTAAAGCTGTTAATCCATAACTCTTCAATTTAGCCTCAGGCAGATTTTTTTGGAGAAGGGCAGAAAGCAGCCACATTCTTCACCAAAATATCACAAGAATAATCTCTCTAGGCCACATATTAATGTTCTTCTCCTCTGAAACATCTTGAGCCAGCCCCCACAGTTCAACTCACCCTCAGCACCGCTGTCTTCCATGCTCCTACTGATGTCACCCATTGAGCCCCGCTTAAAGTGTCCAATCACTTTTCTAGTTCAAAGTCCCAAAGTGTTCCATATTCCCTTAGGCAAAAACGTGATCCGGCCTATCACAACAATACCCTAGTCCCTGGTACCAACTTCTGTGTTAGTCAGTGTTCTATTGCTGTGAAGAAACACCATGACCACAGCAGCTCTTATAAAAGAAAGCCTTTAAATGGGGCTTGCTTACAGTTGCAGAAATTTAGTCCATTTTCATCGTGGCAGGGAATGTGGCGGCGCACAGCGGACATGGTGCTGGAGAAATAGCTGAGAATTCTACATCCAGATCCTCAGGCAGCAGGAAGAAAGAGTGACATGGGCCTGGCTTGGGCACTTGAAACCTCAAAGTCCAACCCCGGTGACCACAACCAGGCCACACCTGCTCCAACAAGGCCACACCTTCTAATAGTGCCTTCCCTATGAGCCTATGGGGGCCATTTTCATTCAAACCACCACAGCTGTGGAAAATGGACATGGGTCATTTGGTGACCAAGGGTGAGAGAAAAGGACACCCAGGGAGGGAGCTTGAGTAGGTTCACTGATGGGGTGTTGGCCAGGGGTGTAAGGTCCCTGGTACTCCTCAGCTTTGAGCCTAAATCTAGAACTCTGAGCCCTGAGCCCTGAGCTTGAATCTTGAACCCTTAGCTCTGAATCCTGAACCCTGTGCCCTGACTGAGCCTTGAGCTTGAACCCTGAGCCTGAGTCCTGAGCCCTGAGCCTTGAGCCCTGAGCCTAAGTCCTGAGGCCTGAGCCTGTGTCCTGAGCCCTAAGCCTGAGTCCTGAGTCCTGAGTCCTGAGCCTGAGCCCTGAGCCCTGAGCCCTGAGTCCTGAGTCCTGAGCCCTGTGCCCTGAGCCATGAGCCTGAGTTCTGAGCCATGAGCTGTGAGCTCTGAGTCTGAGCTCTGAATACTGAGCCTCTGAACACTGAGTGCTAAGCCCTGAGCATGGATCCGTGGAGGGAAGCCAGAGGGGGAGGCCTGTTAATTTCACAGTTGGTTGGAGGCTTGGTGAGAAGGAGGGGTAAGAAGGGGGATGGGATGGAGTTGGGAGCTGCTCCCTGGGAAGCTCCCCTTGTATCTGGTACCATGGCTGAGGCCGAGGGAAGCTGGACCCCCAAATTGCTCTTTCCAAGTGCCTGTGGTGCTTTGATCCCAGGAGCATAGGACCCCGGGCTGCCTCCTGCCTCTCCATACATTGTGGGGGGCACACAGACTGTGGGCGAAGAGTCATTCCTCTTCAGTCTTTTATTTTGAGACTTGTGAATGTAGCAGTGCAGGGATGATCCAGCTCCATCCCCCGCCCCTGCCCCCACCCCAACCAGCTTGGAACCGTCAGGCCCTGCGCCCTGCAGCCCTGCGGCATCTGTTCCCCTTCTCACCCAACTTCCCCAGAGTCTCACAGCCATTTCAACACTTTCCCTCCTGACCCCACAACCTGACCCCAAGTCCAATGTGAGCACCGTGAGTTATGCTTGAGTGACTTTTCAGCCTCTTTCCCCAGAATCTTGCTCTGGCTTGTTTGGGCTTTCATGGCTCTGTGCAGGACTGATACTCTAGTGTTATCCCACTTCCTGGATTAGTCCAATTATGGCTCCTTGATTAGACCCAGGGACATTTGACAGGCGAGTGCCAGGGGTAACATGTCCTTAACTGCACTCAATCCAGGGTACGGAATGTCATCTTTTGAGAAAAAAGTGTGTGTGTGTGTGTGTGTGTGTGTGTGTGTGTGTGTGTGTGTGTGACTGTGCACCATGGGTATGTAGGAGCTCACAGAGGTCTGAAGAGGGCATCAGATCCCATGGAATGAGTTGTAGGCAGTTGTGAGCCACTATGTGGGTGCTGGGAACCAAATCTAGGTCCTTTGTAAGAGCAGTACTCGCTCTTAATGGCTGATCTATCTCTCAGCATCCCAGCTCCTCACCCCTTGTCATCTGACTCCATGACCTTGAGACAAGGTTCACCTTTTGTTGTGTTTGGGGAACTAAGCCACTAGCACACAGCTTAGGGAGTTTTGTGGACAATATTGCTTAAAGTAGGGGGAGCTGGAGAAGTGAGCAGAAACAGACAACGAAAGGGAAAGCCACAGCTCAGACAGTGGCTCTGTGGTTAAGAGCACTGGCTGCTCTTCCAGAGGTCCTGAGGTTCAGCACCCACACAGTGGCTCACCACCACCTATAACTCCGGTTTCAGAGTCCCCCCCCCCCCCCTCTGACCGCCCCCCCCCACATACACATAAGGAAAAATAAATCTTTAAGAAGAAAGTCCGTGAATCTCGGGACAAGTGGCAGGTCAGCTCTCAAAGCGCAGCGTAGGAGCAGCTGAGACCACAGGGACCCCTTTGCCCGTGTCTAGGGTGTCTCCCTCTGTTGCTCAGCTTCCACAGTGCAGGCTGTGCACACCTCCACCTTGGTGGCATAGGCCTGCCTAGCCTATGTCCAAGCAACCTAGTTGGTAGGATTGGGCTGGGTGACCAGGTCCCCAGAGAGGTCCCCTGGCTGCCACTCTCCAGGATCCTCTGAGGCTCCAGGAAGTGAGGAGTTGGCATTTCTAGGAATCTCAGAGGCAGGGAAGAGACTTGGAAGTCTCCAATGTCCCATTAAGCCAAAGTAGCTGCTTAAAACTAGGTAAGGCTTTTCTTCTCCAACCTCATTTCACATCCCAGAGGCTTAGCTGCCTGCTGGTCACTCGGTGTCCTATATTAGGGACAATTCTGGTGAGAGAACAGTGAGCCATGCCTTACCAAACTGCCTGAAGCTTCTGGGGCTGTGATGGGGTAAGGGAGGGCAGGGAGAGTCCTCTGCCAGGCAGCAGTCCTGGGCAGGCTTTGGAAGATTGTAGGTGGGAAGTTGAGACATCAGGGTTTCCCAGGAGTGCTCCTGTGGCCTCGTGAGACCTAGCTGAGGTCACCAGTGGGCCTGCCTTCAAGCCTTGCCACTACCTCCTACCGTTTATGGTGCGTGATGCCACTCCTTGCTAAGGTCACATGAAGTCATACAGCTCATTGGCTGCCTCAAGGTTGGGCAGAAGCCTTCCATTCTGAGCCCTGGAGTCACCACCCATTTCTTGGGACAGTGACTGCGGTTGTAATCTCTGTCACATAAGTAGACCTGACTGAACCTTATTGGGAAGATGGGAGGGGCTGTCCCACCCACCATGGGATTCTTGCGAAGGCAAAGGACAGCAAGCCTGTTTATAGATGAGGAACCTGGGCTGTGGGGGGTGGGAGGGGCAGCCTTGTGGCTGGCCTGGAGCGCAGTGTTCAAACTCCCAGAGTCTGAGGTCTCTCCATCTGCATCAGCTCCATCCGGAGACGGTGGGGGTGGCAGGCCCAGGGCAGCTCAGCACAGTCTAGACTGGTAAGCTGGTGAGGGTTTTTTGTCAACTTGACACAAGTCAGAGTCATCTGGGAAGAGGGACCCTCAACTGAGGAATTGCCTCCATCAGGTTGGCCTCTGGGCAAATCTTTGGGCATTTTCTTGGTTGGTGGCTGATGTGGCTCAGCCCATGATGGGTAGCAGCGTTCCTGGGCAGAGGGTCCCAGATTGCTTTTGATCAGTATTTTTTTTTTTTTATCACAGCAACAGAAACCGAAGTTGAATAACATCTGGGTTATTCCTCAGTCTCCTCTCCTCTGCATTCCCATGCTTTACCTCCTACCTCATAACTTCTGCCAGAATCTGCTCTTGGAAATGTAGCCACACTGTTTGTCTGTCTGTCTGTCTGTCTCTCTCTGTCTCTGTCTCTCTGTGTCTCTGTCTCTGTCTCTCTCTGTGTGTGTCTCTGTCTCTCTCTGTCTGTCTCTCTGTCTGTCTCTCTCTCTGTCTCTCTCTCTCTCTGTCTCTCTGTCTCTCTCTCTCTCTCTCTCTCTCTCTCTCTCTCTCTCTCTCTCTCTGTCAGCTTGCTGCCCTGGGTAAGTGCCTCCCAGGATCCACACAGGAAGGG
Source organism: Peromyscus aztecus (assembly GCA_902168405.1). Lineage (NCBI taxonomy): Eukaryota > Metazoa > Chordata > Mammalia > Rodentia > Cricetidae > Peromyscus > Peromyscus aztecus. The sequence continues at coordinate 11,161 of CABHPQ010156647.1, read as the reverse complement.
TGCAGGTGAGGAGGTGTGAAGACCTCCAGCCTGTCATGGCTTCTGGGTCGCTCAGGTTTGAAGTCCTCTGCCTGCTGCTTCTCGGCCTCTTGTGCCTCACTATGCCCACCTGGAGCCAGGCCAGAAAACTGCTTTCTGGAGACTGCAGGGGGTTGTGGCTGAGTCACGGCACAGATGGCACCTGGGGGGTTGGAGATACTACAGTTGCGGGGTCTCCCTGAGTCTGCCACCTTCCCTCCACTTCCCCGGGCGGGTAACCCAGCTCCTTTCTCACCTGCTGCCTGACACGGACTTGTAGAGCGTCAGTCACTCGTTCATTTATCACTATGCTGAGCTCATCTGAGTGCCATGATGGGGAGGGAGCCAGGGCTGTCTGCATCTGTTGGAACAGAGTTCCCAGGTAGGTACTGTTTCTGTACCTGCTTTATACGGAGAAACTGAGGCACAGGGAGCCCAGTAATCTCCCCTGGTGGTCACCTAGATAGGGAGCTTGTGGCCTTGAAGGGTTTTGTTTGTCTGAGACAGTCTCACTATGTAGATTAGGCTGACCTCAAACTTACAGAGATCTCCCCACTGCTGGGACTAAAAGTGTGCGCCGCCATGCCTGGCTGTGAAGGTGGTTGGATGTTCTCACTTGGTGCTGTGTTGGAAAGCTTGGTTGGGTTTCAGCTCATATCGTTCAGTACTTCAGTCAAGAGTGGTGACTCGCTTTTGGCCTGAGCTCCCGCCTTAATGCAGCTCCTTTCAGCTTCCATATCCTGTCGTCTCTGGAAGTGAAGACCTGGGCTTTCCCCTGAGAGGGCCGTAGGGCAGTGAGGAGGTCGCAGTGCTGGGCTCTGAGAAGTTCCTTGCCCCACCCTAGGCCTGGAAGTGGCAGGCGCCCACTCTTACCCTCCTGTCCCAGGACTGAGAGCCGAGAAAGGGTGTGGACCAACCTTTCTGGCTGGCTTTGGACTGCTTGCCTCTGCCGCTCAGGTTCTGGGATTAAAGGCACGTGTCACCACACCCCAAAAATGGAAGAATGTGCCTTAAGTAGGCTTCCTGAGCAGGGAGGGAACCCAGCTGTCTGAAGGTGTTTGGGAGGTGGCCTTCATAGCGGCAACAGTGGACACTGGGCATATAGGAAGTGTGGGCACTGGGAAGATAGGGCAAACCATCATCTCCTGGGCTGGTGAGCATCTGCCGAGATTGTTCACCCACCGTTCACTAGGGGTTTACTTTCTTACCCAGAGAAGGCTGGCAGTCATGTGGGGCAGGCAGCCTGTGGGTAAGGAGATAGGAGGGAGCTGCCCACCCCCATCCCCTCCCCCCCTCCCCCCCACCCCCGGCAAATGCTGGTGTCCTGGGACTCCCATCTAACCTCCGACCTTCTTTTCTCTTGCAGTCACGGAGAAGGAAGTGCAGCAGTGGTGAGTAGACGGACTGGACGGAGCTACTGTGTGGGACGGAGCTACTGTGTGCGGGAGGGGGGTGTGGGCTGCTGATGGGGCCCAAAGCCCACAGCCTGTGGGCCCGGGAGGGGTCCAGGAGACGGGCATCCACCCCCAGTTCAACATCCCCCAGCCACGTGGGGCTGTGCATGTGGGGGAGGGTAGTGACTCCTCCCTGGGCTTTTTGTTTGTTTGTTTTGTGGGTTCTTTTTGACCTTTACAGTGATCTCTTTGTTTTTATTGTGAGTGTATGTGTATGTGTACCATATGCATGCAGTGCCCGTGGAGGTCAGAATAAAGCATTGGATCTGCTTGAACTGGAGTTAGGGGTATCCATGAGCTGCCATGTGGGAGCTGTGGTCCGCTGCAAGAGCAGGAAGTGTTCTTAACCACTGAGCTGTCTTTCCAGCCATCTCCCTGGTTGGTTTGTTTTGAGACAGAGCCTTACTATGTAGCCCTGGCTGGCCTGGAACTCACAGAGATCCACCTGCCTCTACCTCCCGAGTGCTGAGATTAAAGACATGTACCACCACCACCTGGCCAATTTGTTTTTTGAGACGAGGTTCCTCACTGCTACCTAGGGCTCTCCAGTTTGACTAGGCTGGCTGCCCAGATCGCTCCAAAGAGGCCCTGTCTCTGCCTCCTCAATGTCCCCAGTACTGGGTTTCTAAGTGCTTGCTACCACATTGGGCTTTTCCCATGGGTGCTGGGGACCCAAACTCAGGTTCTCGTGCCTGCCTGGCAGGTGCCTTGCTGACAGTGCCATCTCCCCAGCCCCATTTTGTAGTATCCATTAAGACTCAACTCGGAGCCTGGAGAGACGGCTCAGTGGTTATAGCACTGGCTGCTCCTCCAGGGAGCCTGAGTCAGATTCCCAGCACCCACATCTCTGCTCACCGTTGTCTGTAACTCCAGTTCCAACATCTCTTCTGGGCACTAGGTGCACATGTGGTACACAGACATACAAGCAGGCAAAACAAAACACCCATTGTATAAAATAAAATTAAAATGATCTAGGCTGATGGAAGACCCTGCTCACCAAACAGGTGAGATACAAGTCAGGGGATTGAAATTCAGTCCTGGCTTCATCACTGAATCACTCTGGGCCTCGAGAAGATTCTTCTCCCGCTCTGGGGCTCAGTTACCTCTTTTAGAAAATACTAGATGAAACCAGGCAGTGGTGGCGCACGCCTTTAATTCTAGCACTCAGGAGGCAGAGGCAGGTGGATCTCTATGAGTTCGAGGCCAGCCTGGTCTACAGAGCGAGTTCCAGGACAGCCAGGATTACAAGAGAAACCCTGTCTCAAAAAAGACAAGGGAGGGAGGGAGGGAGAGAGAGAGAGAGAGAGAGAGAGAGAGAGAGAGAGAGAGAGAGAGAGAGAGAGAGGCTGATAGATGTCTACCTGGAGGCCAGCTCCAGTCAATCTGTGGTGGCTATCTGAAACACTGTATTAGAAAAGATTCTAGAGTGGCGTGTCACAGAGTGAGTAGAAGGTACAGCAGTGAGGAATTAGTGAAATCTGCAGTGAGCTGGTGATGCCTGCTCTGGGCCTCGGGCTTGGCTCAGGCTTGTCCCTGCAGGAAGCACCCTACTGCAGTGTAGACAGACATTAGTAATGGGTCACAGATGATGACATCTGATCAGTCTCCAGTGCTGTGACTTACAGAATTGTCACCACTCAGAATGAACCCATTTGTTGTCTCTTGGTGGCCAAAAATCCTTTTTTTAGCTTAGGACTTTGTCCACAAGCCTGCTGAGTTAGAGGTTAGATCAGGGACCTACGGTCCCCCTGTACCTGTGCCCCCAAAGCCCAGGGCCTTTTCACAGCTTTCCCTGTTCTGAACAACTAGTCTACCCCCAGGGGCTCTTTCCTTGTGGTCACTGTCCTCAGTGACTCTTAGGCTTCCTGCCCCCATCCCTCAGCCAGTGCCAGAAGAGCTGGAGATGGAGCCAGACCGTCTGGTCTCTTGAAGCCCCTTTGGAGGACACCCCACAGCTTGCCTAAGGCTCAACTCCTTGCCCTGGCCCTTGGGGCTGCCTGGAGGTTCAGGACCGCCCCCCCCACTACAGCTCCTCAAGCACCTGCCCCCACCCAGGCCCGGCTCCTGCCCCCACCCAGGCCCGGCTCCTGCCCCCACCCAGGCCCGGCTCCTGCCCCTTGGAGCCTTCATCTTTGCTGACATCTCTTCTAGTCCCTCAAGCCCACGTCTCAGGTCATTGGTCAGGTCTCAGAGGAGAGGTTCCCATGCCTCTGTACAGAATCACCTTGTTTTGTACTGACTTCGACAGCTGCTGTTCAGGGTCCCTGGGTGATGCTGTCCCTGCCGTGCAGAGAGTACTAGAGGAACCAGGACAAAGCTCAAGGCCTGGGTTGTGGTGGGTGGGGGTCAGAGGGCGCCCGGGCCAGCCAGTGGGGAACCCATCACCCAGCCCCAGGCAACCCCAGCAGCATCTGTTCTTTTGCGGAGGAAGAAGGCCCAAGGCCCAAGGGGTGGGGCCACCTTCAGTCTGTAGCCTTCCTGTGTCCTAGGCTCTCCATCTTAGGTACCACTGTCCACAGAGCTGGGTTCAGCCTGGTGGGAGGCCAGAGGCACAGGAGAGGCTGGCTGAGGAATACCATGGGTACCAAAGCTTGCAGTGTTCTGGAAGGTGACCAGGACACCTTGCTGAGTGGAAACAACCAAGTTTCCCAGATGCTCAGATCCAGGCGACAAAGCACTCAGAGAAGGGAGCCGAGTGGGGTGGTAGTTGGCAGGACCGTGGGTTGTGGGCACTCTTTCCCCTTATATTTTCTCTTGTCCAAAGTCTCTTGTTTGGTTATTTTATAATTGCTAGACATCCCAGCGGTACATAACAGTGTAGTGGGTGGGAACAGGAAGGTATCGGCAAGCGCCTCGGCAGGGCCACCTGGACCATCCCACATGGCTGTGGTGAGGAGCCAGGTCCCCTCTTGTCCCCAGGTCTTCTGTGGGCAGATGCTGTGCCAACACTTAGCAGAGAGTCCTGAGTCCTAGGAGTAGCCTTATCTTACATATGAAGAAATAAGCTCAGAGAGGTGGAGACACTTGCTGGGTCACACAGCTTTGTGTGTGTGTGTTTATAAGCTCAGAGAGGTGGAGACACTTGCCTGGGTCACACAGCTTTGTGAGTGTGTGTTTGTGTGTGTGATGGAGAAGGTAGTTTGGGTCTAGCTTGTTTCTCCTTCACGCTCCAGCATTTAGTGGCTCATATATACTGGAAGTTTTTTTGTTTGTTTGTTTGTTTGTTTTGTTTTGTTTTTTTGTTTTTGTTTTTTGCTGTGAGGGACCCAGGAAACTGCAAGCAGAGGGAAGGAGGGGGGGGCACCCTCCTCCTGTGGGGAGCTGTGGGGAGGTGGGAGGGACAGGCAGAAGAGGCCTTTGGAGAATGACAAGCAGGAGCACTGTCCTAGGGAGGCCTCCCCGCACGGCTCCCAGCTGCTGTTCCACTCTGCTGTTCATCCATTTAGCTACTTCCATCTCTTCCAGTCTGCTCCTTAATTACGGAGGCCTGGAGGGGACAGGCACGGTTTCCCTGCAAAGTCCCAAGGACAAGTTTCTCCAGATATCCTAGCTGCCTGGGGTGTGTGGGAGATGGGAGACCAAGCCCTGTGTGGCATGGGGCCTTGCCCCAGGACCCTGAGAGGCCATGCTGGAATCTGTGTGTCATGGCAAACATCTTTCACTCCCTCTCTGCTGAACACACACCCCTCCCTACTGGGAGTGATTCACAAGTGGCAGTCACAGCCGCTAGGATTTTTGTAAGGTGAGAGATTCCCTACCTCCCGACTTAAGAATGCATCTGTCACCTCTGGGAGCATCTTTTCATATCCTCACCGCCATCACAAAGAGCTGGTCCCCAGCACAGTTTGGCCACATCCTAAGCACAGTGTCACAGGGTTGGGACCCTCCTGCCCTGCATCTTGTGGAGTAGGCTTGGGTAGAAGGTGGCTCTGCTCCTGGCCTCTCCACTGAGAGTGTGTGTGTGTGTGTGTGTGTGTGTGTGTGTAGTCCTGGCAGCCTGCTGAGTGTCCCTTATCTCCAGTGTTGTCTGCCCCAGCTTACTCGGGGACCTTCAAGGCAAGTGTTAGATGGGCTTCTCACCTCAGAGACAGGGAAACTGAGGCTCAGTGAAACAGAGTCACCTGTTTAGGGCCATATACAAGTCAAGGGCCAAGAGACCCAGGACCAGTCCAGGTTTGCCTTAGAAGCCAGAGCCCTCCTTAAGAAAAATAGTGGAACTGGGCAGTGGTGGCACACAACTTTAATCCCAGCACTCCGGAGGAAGAGCCAGGTAGAGCTCTGTGAGTTCAAGGCCAGCCTGGTCTGCAGAGTGAGATCCAGGACAGCCAGGGCTACACAGAAGCCCTGTCTTGTCAAACCAAAAATAAGTTAGTAATTAAATAAGTAAATAAATATAGTGAAGCTGAGATTCAGGGAGATGCTCATTCAGTAGAGTAAGGACCCGAGTTCAGGCCCCCAGTATCCATTCAAAGTGCTGGGTGCAGGCTGGAGATTTGGTGTAGTGGTTAAGAGCACTTCTTGTTTTTGCAGAGGACTTGGGTTCAGTTCCCAGCACTCACATGGAGGCATACAACTGTCTGCATCCCCAGTTCCTGGGAATCGGACTCCCTCCTCTGACTTTCTCAGCACCAGGCACATCCGTGGTGTATATACACACATGCAAGGAAAACACTGACATGCATAAAACAAGAAGTATACCTTGCAGTATGTGTCTGGGGTTGGTAGCCATAGGGTCAAGAGGACCCGGGGCTGCTGGCCAGCCAGTTGGTGAGTGCCGAGTTCAGGGACCCTGTCTCCAAAAATCAGGTAGAGAGCAACGGAAGAAGATGTCTGATGCTGGCTTCCACACACTCCCTGCAGGCAGGGGCACGCGTGTACATTCGTGTGTGTGTGTGTGTGTGTGTGGTGTGCACTTGAGTATGAGTGTGTGTGCGTGCTCAAGAGTAAGGAGGTGGGGCTCATGTAGCCCAGGCTGGCTTCAAACTCATTAAGTAGGCAAGGATGGCCTTGATCTAATCCTCCTGCCTCCGCCTCTGTAGAGCTGGTTGAGATGGAGTGCCACTATTGCTGACTTGAAGCTGTGTTTTAATATCTCCAAGTTCCTGTGCGTTCAATTCAGTCCTCCAAACAGCAAGCCTAGAGACCCAAGGTCATGAAAGTGACGGTGAGGATAATCACAAGCCCCACCCCACTGCCCACTCCTGTCTTCTGTGAGTGAAGTACTTGTATGAAGTAGGGCCCGTGTGGTAGACCCCCAGGTTATCTTTCCGCTTAGCAATGAGACTCCCTTCCTGAAACGTTGACAATGACAATCACCTGAGGTACCAGTTTGCAGTGAGCTCTTGTGACTGTGACTGTGGACCACTTTGCCCCTCCGCCCCTCTCCCCAGCCTGAGCTGAGCCTGCAGTGGTGAGGACCCTTACCCCATCTGAGATGCAGAGCCAAGCTTCCAGTCCCCACTAACTGTCCCAGGTCACAGGAGAGATGAGCAGGACTCAGGAGACAGAGCCCTCTTCCTGTCCCTGCCTCATCTGTGGAATCTAGGCTCCAGGGTTGACCATCAACGTTGCTAGACAGTGGACTCCATTCAGCATTCACTAAGAGCCAGGGGTCCCCAAAGATTCAGGACTATTCCTGTTGTGAACCCTCTGTCACCATGTAAGTTACACCTGACAATCTCAAGCCATAACTGAGAGCTGCCCCAGATCCAGCCCTGGGAACAGTGTGCACTGGGGGGGCTGAGGTGGGGGCTTCTCCCAGAGGAGGCAGCAGGTTGGAGGAGGGGAGAGGGCTAAGCAGAGGGAATAGATACCTCCACTACCCTCAGCTTCCCTGTCTCGACAGTGGGCATCACAGCCCTTGCCTCCTGGGCTTGTTTGGATAAATTTTCAAAATCATGCCTGAAGAGCTCAGGCCTAGTGCTTGGCTCCCTGCAGGTGCATCCTAGGGGAAGCTGCTATTCCTGGGGCTCAGGCAAGCCAGATATTTCTAGATCTCCCTGAGTTTAGGGTCTCCATAGGCCACCTGGCCCTCGACCTGAGTGTGGCTCCCCAGTGTCTGGAGGAGGACGCTAGGGATGCTGCTAGCTAGGGACGTGGTTCGCTATACTCCAATGCCCATGTGGATGCCGGGGAAACTGAGGCACAGTGGGGTCTGCCCTCTTAGCCCTCCAGGTTGGGCTAGGAGCACAGATTCACGTGCTCTGGAGACTGGCAGGTGTGCTGGCAGCAGCATTGACCCAGCAGAAAAGATGGAGGAGGCCTGGCCTGATGGCACCTGGCCCTGGCCTGGGGTGGGAAGAGTCAGGTCTCATTTGACCTGTGTGGTCCTGAGGGAGCTGTGGGGCAGGCCATTCACCAACATGGAGCCCCCTCTTTACCCAGCAGTGGTGCACAAAAGCAGAGGGTGCTCTTCAAGGTGACCGTTTGCCGGGTAGATTAGAGGACTGGAAACGGGCCAGTGGCTGGAGAGCCCCAGGCCTCCTTCTCGCCTTTCTGGTGGAGGCAGGCACCCTCCTCCACTTTAGGAGGGCGAATAGTGGGTTATATAATGTTTGGGTATAATCGCTTTCCCAGCCGCTGCCATGGGGGTGGCGCAACCTGGATCTCTTCCCAGAGAAGAGACTAGGAGGTGGGGAGGCTGGAAGGGAGGGGCTCCACTTCTGCTAATAGACAGGGTTACCTTGGACTGGTATCACTCTTCTCTGGGCCCCAGACACACACACACACACACACACACACACACACACACACACACACACACACACAGAGTTGGCTTGCTAACCTTGTCCATCCAGCTCTGTGGTTCTGGCTAGGGCCTCTAAAAGATCCTGTTCCGGGGAGCTCAGAAAAGGGACCTGGACACCTGGGCTCCTGCTCTCAACCCCACCTGGAGGCTTGTGCGTTCATTCAGCAATTCAGGCAGACACTTGCTGGGTGTATGTTAGACACTTGGTCACGTACAGGTTCTCAAGTTTGGGCCAGCTGGGATTTGTAGCCCATGCAGTGTGTTGGAGAGGTACCATGAAGGCCACCCATCATGGGGGCTTTGGCTAAGGGTGGAGCAGGACTCTTACCCTAGCCGAGTTAGACAGGTTGACACCAGGGGGCCTGTCATGGTGAGTAGGTGTCAGAGCTTACAGGCCTGGGGGGGGGTAACTGAGCACCAGGAGGTGGTGGAAGGTGCATGGTGGGGGTTCTGTGCAGACTGGTACTCCTCCTGGGCTTCCAGCATCAGCTCATGGGGGTGGCTTCTCCAGCCTCCTATTGATGGGGTGGGATTCAGTGACAGCCTCTGCAGGGGTAGCTAGATGCTCAATAGAGACTGGCACTCCGCCACCAGCCCCTGCAGCTGATGTCAGTGCCAATGACTCCTGCTGGTGCAGTGTGGGGTGCCTCCCCCACCCAGGAGCTGGCTTCTGTGGGCCTCCTGTGGGGCATTCTGGGCTGGGCTCTGGAGACACCTTCAACTTTTTTTTCTTTGCTTCGTCTTTGTTCATTTGAGACAGGGTCTCTCTGTGTAGCCCTGCCTGTCCTGGTCCGCGGTCTGTAGACCGGCTGGCCTCCACTCACAGAGGTCTACCTGCCTCTGCCTCCTGGGACTAAAGGCGTGTGCCCCCATAGCTGGCATTTTCATTGCTTTTAAATAATTGTCATGGTCCTTAAAATAGCGGGGAGCCTTGTAGAGAGGTTAGAAGGATGGTGGGGAGGTGCAAGGTAGTCAGATGATCAGTGGGTAGCTCTCGCTAGGACTCCGGAGTTCTGGCTTTGGGTCTGGGAGTCATGAGCCAAGCTAGAACTCTGCATCCTGGCCCTGGGAAGGAAGCTCGAGATAGCCTCAAGGAAGGAAGCTCCGACCCAGTGTCCGGGCCCCACACAGCCCTACTCTGCTTCATTCTGCTGTGTGGCCGTTAACAGGGTTCACAGGCACCCCAGGGTTGCCAGGGACAAGTAGACCCTTTGAGACTTGTCAGGACAGAACGCAGGGACCTCTGTGGATCTGCAGAAATTCTATGCTGGATTGATGTGGGGACACAAACAAGGGACACAGGACAGGGAACTCCAAGAGCTGAGGTTGTGAGTAACTGGACAGCTGGGCAGGCTGTCCTCATCTGTCAAATGGGATCATTGCTCTGCCTCTCATGACACTCTGACTGCCTCTGGCTGTCCACTGTGGGAGGAATGGTCTTGAGAAGAGAGCACACCCCACCTGGGGGACAGGGGTGGCCTCAGTTACACATAAGCACCAACTTAAAGCTACACGTAGTTAACTTCAGTGTGCTGACGGCCACCCTGGGGACTGTTTCACACGGCTTTGTGGCATTGCCCAATGTTGGAGAGTGGATACTGGAGACTATTAAATATCAGGCCCTGGAGAGACACGCACCATGTCACCCAAGTCTAGCAAGCTGGGTGTGACAACCATGGCTCCTCGTACATGAGCATTCTGAGAGGTGAAGACATTTGCTTAGGCTTGCACAATTGGCGCATGGCTGAGCTAGACTGGGGTTTGGCCTCTCAGGCTGCACTGTCAGTGGTTGGGGCATTGGGAAGGTCTTGTGCAGGGGTGAAGGTGGACATGTCCAGGTGAGCACACAGGGCCTTCTGAGCCCCACTCATGGTTGCAGTGGGTGTTTGATCTACTCCCTTAGAGCCGGCGTGGGCTAGGGGCCGTACAGGAGCGAGCGGCCACTCTGTGTGGTACTAGGAGAGAGACTTCCTGGAGGTCATCTGCTGACTCTTTCAGCTTCTCTGTGAGGACTGTCAGACTGAGAGACCAAGAGCACTGTGTGCCATGTCCAGGTGAACGCCTGTGTTACCTCTGACTTCCTGTGGTCATGTGAGGCTCAGAGAGCTGGTGGGATTTGCCCAAAGTCACAGAGCCAGTGAGCGGCAGAGGTGTGAACCCATACCTGTGACATCTGGCTCCATGTTCATCAGACCATGTGACACGGTGTGTCTTGGAACTAGGGTTCACAGCTTTCCCGTGTCTCTAGCAGAGGCTCCTAGTGGGTGATGTTCTCTGCCGCCTGTATGTTGTCTGCAGGTACAAGGGCTTTATTAAGGACTGCCCCAGTGGGCAGCTGGACGCGGCTGGCTTCCAGAAGATCTACAAACAGTTCTTCCCGTTTGGAGACCCCACCAAGTTCGCCACGTTTGTTTTCAACGTCTTCGATGAGAACAAGGTGAGCTGCAGGTTGCTATGTCTGCCCCAGCCCTGTCTCGGCCTGCAGCAGGAGGCTCAGCAGCTCTCCCAGCTCACTCGCCCCTGCAGGGCTCCCCACTCAGGACTGAATGCTCACGCGCACATGGGCACAGTGGCACACACCAGCACAGATCAAGACCGACGCATGCGTACATGTGACATACTCACCCACACAACCTGTTCATTTGTGTGACTAGCACACCCATGGGCACAAGTACACAGGCTTGCACGTGCACACACAGAGAGCTGCATGCATGTATGCAGGCACATAGCGTGCACACTCGTGCACATATGTGAGTTTTCTTATGGATACAAACTGTAGGATCCTCGAGGGGTAGTAAGATCAGTGGTTGTAACTAGTGTTCACAGTGTGATTGACGGGCCTGGCAGCCGTCTGTGGAGCTGGCATTTCGTTTTCTGTTTTTTGGGACAGGTGTCTTATTTAGCCCAGAGCCTTAGGCTTCTGTTGTTGTGATAAAACACC